>JAHDVE020003615.1:0-58995 GCA_022606495.2 Halesus radiatus | reverse complement strand
TCAACCTAAAATCCCATGATGAATACCTGCGCTTTGTATTTCTAACGGGGGTGACAAAGTTCTCGAAAATATCTGTTTTTTCGAAACTCAACAATCTACGTGATATTAGTATGAGTGCTGAATATGCCTGCATGTATGGTTACACGGAAGCTGAGTTGAGTCATTATTTTGGAGAACAAATAGATGAATTGGCGGAAAAATATCAACAAAACCCCGCTGCTTATCGCGAGCAAATTAAATTATGGTACAACGGATTTAAGTTCAGTGGGGGTGCACAAACTGTTTACAATCCAGTATCTTTGGGGATGTTTATCAATGAAGGAGGTATATTTTCTGCGTATTGGTTTGCCACTGGTAGTCCATCACTTTTGATCACCATACTCAAGAAAAAAGAAATTGATTTTTTTGAGATGATTACAGAACCCTTCAACGAACAGCAACTAGATTCGTTTGATGTTGAAAATATAACCCCTGCCTCCTTACTATTGCAAACAGGTTATTTGACTATTGATCGTGTTGAAGTGATTGCCAACTATCGGTATTATTACCTGCGCTTCCCGAATAATGAAATTGAAAATGCTTTCAAAGGACACTTATTAGCTATGCTTTCCGAAAAGTCATTTGATTCAGTTTTGAGTGAAATAAGAAAGATGCAGGTGGCTTTACGGGACAATGAAACAGCCACGTTACGAGATCTACTCAAGGCGCACATTGCTTCTATTCCTTATGGAAAACGTATGCATATCGAGAAGACTTATCAGAATATTATCTTTTCGCTATTCCGATTGCTTGGGGCTAATATTCAGAATGAAGTGCCGACTAATATCGGTCGTGTAGATGTTGTAATTAGTACAGATACACATATATACGTCATCGAATTAAAAGTAGACCAATCGGCAAGTGAAGCAATTGCGCAGATAAAAGAGAAGGGGTATCAGCATCCTTATGTAGCTTCGGGTAAAATAGTGATGCTGATTGGCATTAACTTCTCGAAAGAAATGCGAAATATCGCAGAGTGGGAAGAAGAAGTAATTACAGAATAACAGATTAGCTGAATTACCGACTGCTTCGCGATGATTCAGTCAATCAATTAATCAGCATGAGATATCTTTTAACGATAGTCATTCTTCATGTAGTAAAAATAATGTCACGCTAAACCATACAGTGTCAGAAGGCAGGATATTATTCCTAAGTTATACAAACTCTACTTTCTTGAAGTATAGCTACAAGAGCTTCCAACCACAGCGGACTATCATTTAAACTTTCCACTAAATCAAGCTGTTTACCACCCGAATTCAAAAACAATTGTCGATACTCGACTCCTAATTCGATAGTTGTTTCCAAACAATCGGCAACAAAAGATGGGGCAACTAATAGTATTCGCTCGACACCTTGTTGCGCCAGTTTCGGGATCAATTGATCTGCAAAAGGTTGTTGCCATTGATTATTTAATTGCGATTGAAAACAAGTACTGTATTGATGATCAGCTAAACCAGCTTTCTGTGCAATTAATTGCGATGTTTTGTAACAAGCTGCAGGATAACAACTCCCGATGATGGTTTTGGAGGTACATTGTGTACAGGGTTCATTTGTTTTTTGCGAACAAGCTGCTGCTACATGGCTATTGGGCAAGCTGTGATAAGTAAACACAATATGCTGATAATTATCGGGTTTATGGCTTAGCAAACGTTGAACAAAAGCATTTATAAATAAAGGATGGTCGTAAAATTGATTGATGGTTTCAATTTCCGGAATTACCTTCCATTTACAGACTTGCTGTAATACCATTTCGAGAGCTACGCCTGTAGACGACGAGGCATAATGAGGAAATAAGGGAAGAATGATGAGTTGTCGATGTTCGGCGTGCTGTACCGCTTGAAGTGTTTTTTGAAACCCTTTCTGGTCAAAACACATTCCGAGATAAACATCGGTTTGTGGTAGTTTTTTTTGTAATTGATTTTGGATTTCGACACCATATTTAACTAAAGGAAAAACGCCATTGTAGGTCGACCACAATTGCCGGTAGCGCTTTGCCGATTGGGGAGTTCGTATGGGTAAGATGATACCATTCACCAATATTTTACGAAACAAGGCAGGCATTTCTATAATACGACCATTCCCCAAAAAGCAGGATAAATAACTTGCAACATCACGAAGCCCCGGTGATTGGGGGCTTCCTGTATTGATGAGTAAAATAGCTGGACGGGTGTAATTTAACATCTTTCGATAGCCGAGAAAAAGAAATGGCCTTCCCGAGCAGCGTTCCGATCGGAATCGGCTGCGTGCACTGCATTCTTCGAAAGACTTTCTCCATATAAAGCCCGCAAAGTACCAGGTGCTGCATCTTTAGGATCGGTTAATCCTATTAAATCACGATAATCTTGTACCGCATTATCTTTTTCTAAAATCATTGCAATAATCGGACCTGAGGTCATAAAATCAACTAAGCCTTCAAAGAAATCTTTCCCTGTATGGTCACGATAAAACCGAGCGGCTTCTTCATGCGAAAATTTAACTTGTTTTAATGCAACAATACGAAATCCATTTTTAATGATCCGATCAATAATTTCTCCGGTAAATCCGTGCATTACTGCATCCGGTTTAATAATAGTAAGCGTACGATTGGTAATCGTCTTCTCGACAAATGTACTCATGATAAGATGGTGTAAAATGCTTATTTAGATAAAAAGCAAAGATACTAAAAAAAAGACACCAAATAAAACAATTTGATCAACCCCATTATTGCAACAGGTGGAAGCCCTAAGAAAGTGCGGAGGGAACCTTCTGGGCTATGATAAGCAGTAGAGAGAGTAATTAAACGATGTTATCAATTCAAAACAATCAACTTTTTATTTGGGCTAAAGCCCGAGTTGCACCTCATTACATAAAAAATGGGCTAAAGCCCATTCCTATTAACAACTCGACGTTCGTTGTTGACAATTCAAAGACAAGGCATGCCTTGTCTCTACCATATACACCTTGTGTTTATCGGTGTTTATTTACCACTGTTTATGGGTGTAGAGACAAGGCATGCCTTGTCTTTGAATTGTCAACAAAAACAAACGAACGTCGAGTTGTAACAGATCAATAGTTATGCGTCAAAACATGCTTTATGACACGTTAAATAATAAAAACAAACCTTTTTGATGTTTTTTTATTCATATTCCGATTTAATATAAATATTAGTTTATCTTTGCATCACCAAAAAGTGTTATTTGAAGCAAATACTAGTGGTTTTTAGAGGGAAACTTATCCCTTGGATTTAGCGGAAATAGCATGGTGTGTTTGCATCATGCTATTTTTTTACCACTTGGCTCCTAATGCGGGTTTTCAAAATAGTAATACGCACAAGTAAACACTTTTTGGGCATCAAGTTAATCAACTAAAGAGAATTTAATGAAAATCGATCTTGCAATTGCGAAACGCTATACTACTTTATTGTGTATCTTTATTCTATGGGGCTCCTATCAGTTACAAGCACAATCGATGAGCGATATCGATACCATTTGGACGAATACCGTCCCGATGAGGTCCGACCATCGTGCCACCATACTCCTATCAAATGGACATTATTTGGCCTATGGTTACAATAGTTATTTCAGTGGCGCAACCGATCATTACAACATTACAGGGAGCAATAAAAACGAAATCTACTTAACTGAATTTACCGAATCGGGTGCCATAGTACGTTATAAAACCATCCCCATAAGCAATACTACCACAAGCGAAAATCGCCGATACATCACCCATCCCCAAGTTGTGGAAAGCAATGGGGGTTTGCTGATTATGACGGAGTTTGAACATAGCACTGGTGCACCAGGATCACAAAACACTATTGACATATTAACTGGGCCATACCGGTTTTGGCGCATTAAATTAAATTCAAGTTGGAATATAACAAGCGAAGAGTTGTATGGTTGCCAATGGGATAATTTTAATTACAATGGGACTAACTATTTGTGGTTAATAGGTTTGCGGTTATTTGATCTCAAACGGCTCAATTCAACAACTTTGGTGGCTGGATTTACAGGGGCTATATCAAAGAATGGAGAAAGAGATGCGTCAAGATCTGCAAAAGGAATCATCTATTTGGATAATAACGGAGACTACAATGCTAGTAGTGTAAAGATTGCTTCGGTAACTGGGCAAGGCTCAATCACCAACATTTCCCAAACTTCTTCGAATCGGTTTATCTGTTCGGGGGATATTCCCGAAGTTTGGATTTCGTCCGATTTGTATGGCTCGTCCTTTACTTCTTTTGGCACACTGCCCGCTTGTTCATCTTGCCCTACCACTCGCTTTTATGCAAAACCAGCCACCCTACATTTGCCAAATACCAATGCCTACACCACCATGGGTATAGGTGGAAACATGAACCCTCCGTATTACGACTCTAGGTTTCAATCTGCAATATGGAAATGGAATAGTAGCTTTCAGGTTGAACAGCCTGCCCCCAAATGGTCTGTCGCTAACAAAATAATAGGCACACCGATACTACTCAACCCATCGAGTGGCAGTTACGATCGTGTTTTTAACACCATCAGTACGTGTGTTGCTAACACCAGCAATTGTGATAAAAACAAAATAGTCGAAATTGTGTATTCTGGTACAAACGTAACTGTGAATGAGGGGAACTATTTGAACACCCGTCCAAACACCAACTTTATGTTTACCGTTCTTTCTAGAAATAATGATGGAATTATGGTGGGAGGTGCCACCACTGCTGGCGAGCGACGCATGGTGATAGGAAAAGTGTCGATGTGTTCCAATTATCGAATGAATAGCTTAAGTAATAGCTCAATCTATACAGGAAACTATTCATCATCACAATACATTTCGTCCTCTGGCATGTTTTCGGGTGCAACCGAAACCGTCACATGGAAGATGATTCTTGTTTCGGGCAGTTTATCATCGCCCTATGCAAGTGCTGGTTCAGTTATTGCTTCAGGTACTGGTTATTCCATTCCAAGTACATATCTTGCCCTGAGCAGTGGTTACTCGAATGCTGTTGTGAGGGTGGAGTACAGTGGTACGCAATCTTATGGATCGCCACGATTAACCTGTGCAAGTGCCACACAATCATATACATTCAGTGTCAATACCCCTCCAGCACCCCCACCACTTTATGCGGGAACTATTAGCTCCTCAAACACAACAATTTGTAACGGAACCTCGCCAGGGGCATTCACTCAGAGTGCAGCCAGTGGGGGAGCAGGCTCTATTACTTATCAATGGCAAAGTAGTACCAATAATGTTAATTGGACAAATGTCTCCACCACAGCTTATTACAGCCCCCCAGCACTAACCGCTACCACATATTACAAACGAATTGCAACAAGTGCTGGTGTAACCGCCACTACCTCTACGCTAACAATAACTGTACCTCCGATAGTCAACTCTGGGACAATTGCCACAACTACCCCAACCATTTGCCATGGCACAACTCCAGCAGCCTTCACCAGCACAGCGACCGCCAGTGGCGGATGGGGTACCATTAGCTATCAATGGCAAAGTTGCCTCGATGGATCCTCATGGACCAACATTCCCAGTGCCACCGCTGCTACTTACGCTCCACCTGCATTGACAAATACTACCCATTATCAGCGAGTTGCCAAAAGTGCCAATTGCGCACAAACCGCCACTACCCTCCCAATTATTATAACTGTATATCCAGTAGTTGTTGCAGGGACAATTACCACAACTACACCCTCTATTTGCAATGGCACAATTCCAGCCACATTCACCAACACAGCGGCCAGTGGCGGATGGGGTACTATTACTTATCAATGGCAAAGTAGCCCTAACGGATCCAACTGGACCAATATTTTGGGAGCCACCAATGCTATTTATGCACCTCCAGCATTAACAGTCACTACCCATTACCAGCGAGTTGCCAAAAGCGACAATTGCGCACAAACTGCAATCACTACTCCCATAATAATAACCGTAAATCTGACAGTCAATTCAGGAACGATTTTTACTACCACTACGCAACCTATTTGCAATGGCACAGCTCCAGCTGCATTCACTGGCACACTTGCCAGTGGCGGATCGGGTACCTTTAGCTATCAATGGCAAAGTAGCCTAGATGGGGTCACATGGATTGATATTTCGGGAGCTACCGTAGCTACTTATGCACCACCAGCATTGACAGTCACTACGCATTATCGAAGAACTGCCAAAAGTGCAAGCTGTGCACAAACAGCCACTACCCTCCCGATTGTGATCACCGTATCTCCATTAGATCCTGGGGCAATTGTTACCACCACGCCAGCCATTTGCAATGGCACAGCTCCAGCTACATTCACCAGCACCGCAGCGAGTGGTGGATTGGGAATCATTAGTTATCAATGGGAAAGCAGCACCGATGGGTCAACTTGGGGAAATATATCAGGAGCCACCGCAACCACTTACGCACCACCAGCATTAATGGTGAGCACGCATTATCGACGAACTGCCAAAAGTGCCAATTGCGCACAAACGGCAAGTACTACGCCCATCATCATCACCGTAAACCCGACAGTCCATCCTGGAACAATTGCCAGTACGCAATTGCTATCGAATGGTATTGCACCTACAGTTTTCACCAGTACGCCAGCCAGTGGCGGATGGGGAGTTATTAGCTATCAGTGGCAAAGTAGCCTCGATGGATCTACATGGGCTAATAT
The DNA here is from genome assembly GCA_022606495.2 of Halesus radiatus. Classification (NCBI taxonomy): domain Eukaryota; kingdom Metazoa; phylum Arthropoda; class Insecta; order Trichoptera; family Limnephilidae; genus Halesus; species Halesus radiatus. The sequence continues at coordinate 52,327 of JAHDVE020003615.1, read as the reverse complement.
TACAGGAGCCACCGCTGCCACTTACACGGCACCCAGTTTGACGGTCACTACCCACTATCGGCGAGTTGCCAAAAGTGCCAATTGCGCACAAACCGAGCCTACAACGGCCTTAATGGTTACTATCATCAATGTAGTGTCGGTAGACGATCAAGTATTGGTATACCAAAATACAGGGAGCAGTGCAGGCGCTCTTGTCAATGTTTTATTGAATGATACCTATCCAGCATTGTGTACCCCAAATCCGACAGTGTCACTAACACCGCAACATGGCACTACCGCCATAGTGGGGAATGAAGTGCAATATATTCCAAATCTCAATTATGTTGGATCTGATGAATTTCGATATACCATCATGTGCAGCGGTGTAACCACCGAGGCTAAGGTAGCGGTCAATGTAATTCCGAAACCCGATAACATCAGTGATGCGGAATGTTATATCGACCCACCAGCGATCGCATTTAGCATAAAAGAATTGGCACGATCGGCTACCGAGATAAGTAGTTTGACGAACCCAGTCGTAGGTGATATCGATAACGATGGCGAAATCGAAGTACTGGTAATGAATGCTCCAGGTTTAGTGGCGAATCCTGATGCCATATATATTTATGGGTTTAGGCAAGCCACAAATCAATTGTATCGAAAATATACCATTCCAGTATCTGCAAGCAATGCCTATGCCTTTTCCCCTATAGCGATAGCCAAGGTCGATGGCAATACTTATACATCAATATTTTACGCTTCATTTGTCGATCGCACTCTTTATAGGTATGATTTGGTGGGGGGCGTATTTACCCAAACTTGGAGTACAGTATATTCTAGTAATCCAAACTATCGAATAGTGGCACCAAACATAGTCGATTTAATGGGGAATGGCCGTACACAGATCTGTGTTCTAGATAAAATAATTGATACCAAATCAGGACGTATTTTGGCAAATGGTGGCCTTATTCCCGCAACAGGTCGATCGACTTCTTCGTTTGGTCAATTTGGACATGCTTCGGCTGGTACTGCTTGGGAATCATCATTAGTAGTTGCGGATATTGATGGCGATGGCGTAAAAGATATTATAGGAGGTGATTTTGTATATGGTGTACATTTGGTAGATTTTGACAATGTCCATGCTTCTAATACTTTTGCGTTAAAGAAACAAGCCAGTAATGTAGGCCATGCCGAAGTGGGTGATGGCGGAACTGCTATTGTAGATATTGATAACGATGGCTTACTAGAAGTGGTAGTAGCTGGACCTATAACGAATGGATTTGCTACTGCAGATAATGGCATGCTGTATGTCTACAATCCACGTACAGGTGCTGTATTGCACAACAATACCATAATTGATCTGCCAAGAAATGGGAAGATCTATGGCCCATCACGCCCTTTTTGTGGAGATATTGATGGTGATGGATATCCAGAAGTTTGTGTAACGGCATACTTTGTCTTAAAAGGATATAAATATAACAAAACGACCAAGCAATTAGTAGAGACTTGGAGTTTGCCAACAACTGATGGTTCAGCAGCTACTACGCTTACCATGTTCGATTTTGCTCAGGATAAATCGGCACGTTTGGTATATCGTGACGAAAAACAATTGCGCATCATCAAAGCAGGTACACCTCCTACATTTAATGTAGAAGCATTTTTCAATAATGCGGAGAGTGCTACCGTAAATGAGTACCCAGTAGTGGTAGATATTAATAATGATGGTGCTGCGGAAATTGTAGTTACAGCTAACGATCACTGCAGAAATGCAGCTAATACTGCGTGGATTTTTCAAGGCGAACTGCGTGTGTATGCCTCAAATGGTAAACCGTGGGCACCTGCCCGACCAGTGTGGAATCAAGCTGCCTATAATTCGGTAAACGTGAATGATGATCTTACCATTCCCCGACAACCACTATCGCCAGCCACTGTGTTTCCTGGTGTTGATGGCGTATTGGGAGATAACAATAATGATGATGATGTCCGTCCCTATAATGGTTTCTTGATGCAACAAACCACACTCAACAAAAACGGAAATACCTTGTGGTTAGTCCCCAATGCCGAAATTGGTACACCTACACCCATCTTCAATTACAGCGCAGTGGGAGATTCAATGCAAATAAAACTAGTAATCAACAATGTGGGAGATGCCGCCTTGCAAGCTCCGGTAAAAATTACCGTCTATAAAGATGCTGCAGGAAGTAGTCCCAAATACACCTACGCTTATCCGAAAGCGATTTTAGCTGATGCTTCGGCAAGCATCAGCTTTGCGATCCCCAACTTTCGGACCTGGCTAGGCACCACAAACAGTACTACGAAATTGATTGTAAAAATAAACGATAAGGGCGATGGTGCCAACGACCAAGCCGTGTGTGCCGACACCAAGGTGCAATACACCAAACCGTATGCCAATTTATTGATGGCCCATACCGATTATGTATCAGGTTTTACAAACAATTCAATCACAAAAAAGGTATTAAGTAACGACTCTACCGCCACCTGTACCCGTGGTACACTCACCAAATTCGACACCATACCCGCATCGGGCTTAAAGAATGGCAAGTTGGTGATCAATGCCGATAGTACATTCACCTACACGCCGAAGCTTAATTTTGTAGGGATGGATAGTGTAACGTATTATATTAAATGTGGAGCCGATAGTTCGGCCGCTAAGGTATATTTCTTGATCGTTAAACCCAATTCCCAAACCTACGTAGCCTGTCCAGGCGCAGTGGTAACAGTGGGGGTGAATGCCATTGCTGGTGTCACCTTCCACTGGTATACCACCGCAACAGGAAGTGTTGCGACAACTACCACAGTCACAAAAGATGCATCGGCATCACAATCTGTTTGGGTAGAGGCTGAATACAAGGGCGTGAAATATCCTCGGATAGAGGTAAAGGTGAGTTTGGCAAGTGGTTGTGGAGTAACGAATCCAAGTGGTTGTGCCAAAGATGGAACAGTGATATTTAAGGAAGATTTTGGCGGAAATGAGGTAAGTGACCCAGCGGTGAAACTTACAGGAATACCACAAGTTATAGGCTATACTTATAATGGTACTGGGGTGGGTCCGAACAATTATGGTATTCGTAAAAAAGGGTCTAGTAATAGTGGCGGATGGTTTGAAGTGGCCGATCACACCTTCCCAGGCGACTATTCACGTGGCTATTTGTTACAAGTTGACGGAACTGTAAGTAAAGGACAATTGTATGAACAAGAAATGACAAATCTTTGCGCTGGAACAAATTTGTTTTTTTCAATATGGATGACAAGCGTTTATATCACTTCGGCGGCACTTCATAAAGCGAATCTAATATTTTATATCATTGATAGTCATGGCAATGTTATTTCAGAGTATTCAACAGGAAATATTCCAGATCAAGATCCAACTTGGAAACAATACGGATTTCAAATGAAGGTCCCCGCAGGCGAAAGCTCGTTGACGCTAAAAATATTCAATAATGGAACAGGCTCAAGTGGGAACGACTTCGTTTTAGACGACATCGAAATTCGTTTCTGTGCCCCACCACTTGTCACCTTTCCAGCAAAAGACACAATGATTTGTATTGGAACTGATTTAGACATACAACTTGCTGCAGATTTTATTGATGATGGTACTTTTGGAAACAATATGGATTATCGATGGGAGTTCAAGGCTCCAGCATCTTTAATTTGGGATATCGTCACTGGTACCGGCGGTAGTTCTAACAATGGAACAATTACGGTAACAAACAGTAAACACACAATTACATCAGCCACAGCCGATAACACTGGTGCGTATCGTTTTATAGTGGCCGCCCAAGGAAACATCAACAGTATCAATTGTCGAGCCGTTTCGGAAAGTTTCAATGTGATTGTGGCACCGCCAGTGCGTGCTACTGATATTCGGGTGCAGGTTTGTCCTGATGCCACACCTGGGTCGAATCTTAATTTGTCGAGTTATTTACATGTGATCTACCCACAATTAGATTGGAGTGTGAAATGGGGAAATGTATCGGCAACCCCTTACAGCCCAGCAGTCAGCAGTACGGACCCTAAAGGAGCTGTAAGTCTTGCTTTCTCTGCAGGGACACACACCTATAAATATAAGATGGAAAACAAATGTGGTGTAGATAGTGCGCGGATGTACATTACATCGCTAAACAAAAGCACGATCCAAATGCCTCCACAACGGATTGTAATTTGTAGAGATATGGCGGAAGATATCCATATCAATCAAATACTAGGTGTCGAAGCACGTGGCGCTATCACATATCCAGCTGTAGCCAATAACCATGTTTTGAATATCAGCACGCCATCGCCTTTTGCTGGGGCAGTGGTGTTCAACGGAACAGCAGCCTATGACGATGATAATATTGCACCCATTCCATACAAAGGCGATACTAAAGCTACCCGGGTGATATTTACCTACACGGCCAATAATGCCAGCTGCTTGACCCAAAAAGTGTATACAGTAGAGATTGTTGTCACAACGAATATACTGAATTGAAAGGCCTCCGAATAAACTCTTGCCCCCGGTTAGGGGGCGAATTGACAACTTGGGCTTATTTTTTGGTGTTAAGTTTTTTTTGTATCAGGATTGTCTCCTGCTACCGAATTTGCCTGCCCAGGCGTTCCGCCTCGAACATCTTCCAAAGGCTTTGCAATGTTATCTGTCAAAGGGTAATCATACTCGTCAATCAAAATCACCAGCTTGCCAAGTCCTTGCGCTTTACCAAGTTCTTGTGCTTTGTCAATTAATTCCGTAAAAAGCAAGGCAGAATTTGGTTCGTCCGACAAACTCAAATCAAGTTCCTTCGCACTTTTACGCACCAAACCACACAAACTTCGGTGTAATAATTCAATTGTAGAACAGATAGCTTTTGATAAATTTAGATTAATCACAGGATGCTTTTTCCAATCATAATCGCTGTCATAGATCTTTAATCCCTGAAACAACTCTTTATTTCCGTTAAAGATATTCTTCAAGATGGATACTGATAATGATTTCCCGAACCGTCGAGGTCGCGACATGAAGAAGATGCCCCAGTCATCTGCCACCAAACGGTAAAAGTAATCGGTTTTATCAATATAACGACCTTTCCTTAAGATGATTTCCTCAAAGGTATATACACTGGTAGTAATAGATTATACTTTTTCATAATGACTGAATTATTGATTAATGGAATGACTGATTAACTGATTAACTGATTAACTGAAGTTTCCCACACCTCGCAAGCCTTGCAAACACTCAAAATGAAGATCTGAATACAGCATTCATTTTCAATTTAATTTATTGAAAATAAATCACTTACAAGAGTAATTACAAGACGCACCAATTTAGGCCTCTAAAGCCAATAAAATGAACGCTAAAACACAGCATTCCCAACACACCTACTTTACAGACATAGTGTACCTCTATTTATCTAACGCCATAAAGCGAAGCACTCCATCGCGTAGCGATACCTTATCGGCTGTTTTCTGTTTGAGCGTAGTCCGAGGCCTCCGAGGCGGAGCGAGTTCAAACAGCCAAAGGCTTTTTGCTTACTTTTTGGCCTCCAAAAAGTAAGAAAGAAAAAAATCCCCTATAAATAATATTCTAAAAATAATGTTGTAAGATCCTAGTTTAAAGAAATTTGCACATTAAATACATTAAAGGTTTTTTCTTTCTTTCTCACTTTTTGGAGGCCAAAAAGTAAGCAAAAAGCCTTTGGCTGTTTATTCGGAGGCCTCATGTTGATGCAATGAACTCGCTCCGCCTCGGAGGCCTCGGACTACGCTCAAACAGAAAACAGCCGATAAGGTATCGCTACGCGATGGAGTGCTTCGCTTTATGGCGTTAGAGAAATAGGGGAGTGCGGTGTGTGTAAAGTTGGCGTGTTGGGACTGTTGTGTTTAAGCCCGAAATATTGCACTTTTGTAAACGCCCTCATAAACGACTTGAATATAGTACTTTACATTGGTAATAGAGTAGTTTTGGCGAATGTATTTTTGAGTGTTTGCAAGGGTTGCGAGGTGTGGGAAACTTCAGTGATTAACTAATGATCGCGAATTCAGTTAATTAGTTATTCGGCAATTACTTCCTCTTCCCACTCTGCAATATTTCGCATTTCTTTCGAGAAGTTAATACCAATCAGCATCACTATTTTGCCCAAAGCTACATAAGGATGCTGATACCCCTTCTCTTTTATCTGCGCAATTGCTTCACTTGCCGATTGGTCTACTTTTAATTCGATGACGTATATGTGTGTATCTGTACTAATTACGGCATCTACACGACCAATGTTGGTTGGCACTTCATTCTGAATATTGGCACCAAGCAATCGGAATAGCGAAAAGATAATATTCTGATAAGTCTTCTCAATATGAATACGTTTTCCATAAGGAATAGAAGCAATGTGCGCCTTGAGCAGATCTCGTAATGTAGCGGTTTCATTGTCTCGTAAAGCGATTTGCATTTCTGCTATTTCACCTAAAACTAAATCAAATGGTTTCCGTACAAGCATGGCCAATAAATGTCCATTGAAAGCATTTTCAATCTCATTATTTGGGAAGCGCAGGTAATAAAGTCGATTATTGGCAACCACTTCAACTCGATCAATAGTCAAATAACCTGTCTGTAACAGTAAGGCTGCAGGGTTTATATTTTCCACATCAAACGAATCAAGTAGCTGTTCGTTAATGGGTTTTTTAATCATTTCAAAAAAATCAACTGCCTTTTTCTTGAGTACGGTGATCAAAAGTGATGGACTACCAGTGGCAAACCAATACGCAGAAAATATACCTCCTTCATTGATAAACATCCCCAAAGATACTGGATTGTAAACAGTTTGTGCACCCCCACTAAACTTAAATCCGTTGTACCATAACTTAATTTGCTCGCGATAAGCAACAGGGTTTTGTTGATGTTTTTCCGCCAATTCATCTATTTGTTCTCCAAAATAATGACTCAACTCATCTTCCGTATAACCATACATGCAAGCATATTCAGCACTCATAGTGATATCACGTAGGTTGTTGAGTTTCGAGAAAACAGATACTTTTGAGAACTTTGTTACCCCTGTTAGGAATACAAAGCGCAGGTATTCATCATTGGATTTTAGGTTGAGGTAAAAATCACCTAATACTTGTCGAATATCTTCCAAATGCTTTGCGCCAATGTTATCTATCAAAGGATAATCATACTCGTCAATCAAAATCACCAGCTTGCCAAGTCCTTGCGCTTTACCATGTTCTTGTGCTTTTCTAATTAGCTCTTTAAAAAGCAAGGCGGAATTGGGCTCTTCTGATAATGTTAAACCGAGTTCAATTGCGTTGTCGTGCACCAAACCACACAAACTTCGGTGTAATAATTCAATTGTTGAACAAATAGCTTGTGATAAATTTAGATTAATCACAGGATACTTTTTCCAATCATAATCGCTGTCATAGATCTTCAATCCCTGAAACAACTCTTTATTCCCGTTAAAGATATTCTTCAAGATGGATACTGATAATGATTTCCCGAACCGTCGAGGTCGCGACATGAAGAAGATCCCTATAGGCTCGTTCACCAATCGGTAAAAATAATCTGTTTTATCAATGTAGATATAATTACCATTAGTAATGGTGTTCTCGAAGGTATATGCACTGGTGGTGATAAATTTATACTTTCTCATAATGATTGAATTACAGATTAATAGAATAATGAATAACTGATTAGATTACAAATTAACCGAATTACTAAATGATCGCGAAGATGCAGTCAGTAAATCAGTTAATCAGTTATTCAGTTATCAGTTAATTACTGACCTTCGCAATTTCGATTCCACCTTTTCCAATAGAAATTCGGATAATGTTTCGTCTGTTACCTTTGCCAGTACTTCGTTCACAAAACCCGACATCAGTAGCAATCGGGCTTTATTGAGATCAATCCCCCGACTTTGCAAATAGAATAAAGCTTCATCGTCAGGCTGGCCAATGGTAGCACCATGCGAGCACTTCACATCATCGGCATAAATTTCCAACTGTGGCTTGGTGTATACTTTGGCGGTATCGCTCAAAATAATGTTTCGGTTTGATTGAAACGCCAACGTTTTTTGGGCATCAGGTCGCACTAATATTCGGCCATTAAAAACACTTACTGCTTGCTGATTGACTACACTTTTATACAATTCGTTACTCAAACAGTTGGGTACCGCATGGTCTACAAAAGTATAATTATCGATATGTTGTTTTTCGCTCCCCACCACTAAACCATACAAATGATTTTCAGCTTCTTCGCCCACAATACTTACTTGCGAACTGTTGCGTAAAACGGCACTTCCAAGAGCGAGAGTAGTGCAATTCAGTAAACTTTTTTTAGATTGTTCGATATAATCATTATTGGTATGCTTTGACTGAATAGACTCGTTCTGTAAGCGCACAAAATCAATTTGCGCCCCTTCGGCAACAAATACCTCATTTACTTGACTACTTGCATAAACGCCCTCAGTACCTATATTGCAGATGAGTACCAATGCTTTTGAACCCTCGTCAAATTGCATTAAATTACGTACACAAATCACCTCGTTATCGGTTTTATCTACCCAATTCACAATCACAATTGGTTTTTGAAGATGGATATTCAAGCCCACTTGTATCAAAACGCCATCTTGCCAAAAAGCGGTATTGAATGCCGTTGGCGCATCATATTCTGCGCCAGCCAATAGATTAAAAGGAAGATTGATATCAGTATTTTGCGCCAAATTGCTAACAAAAACGCCCTCTTCTTTGTATGACGAAGAAAGCATTTTGCCATTATAGAGATAAAAATAATGGCCGTCCAATTGTGGTATTTGCGATGCACAAGTGGTTTTGAGTGTCGCCAAATCGGTGGAAATGGTCGAGCTGAGCCGTTTTGTCAAAGTATCATCAGGTGTCAAACCATCAGCCACCAAAGTGTACTTATACTTTTCGACCTTCTTCGATGGCCACAATTGTTCATCAAGTTGCCGAATAGCCTCGCGTCGAGCCTTTTGGAATAACTGCAATTCATTTACAGCCAAAGACTCGTATATATTATTATAATTCATATGTAAGATCCATTACTATTAATCACTAATCGTTATTTTAGCCAATCATAACCTTTTTCTTCTAACTCAAGAGCCAATTCTTTACCTCCCGATTTAATGATCTGGCCATTATGCAAAACATGAACAAAGTCGGGAACAATATAATCCAACAAGCGTTGATAATGAGTGATGACGATGAGGGCATTGTCTTTAGATTTCAATTTATTAACCCCATCGGCCACCACACGTAGGGCGTCAATATCTAAGCCGCTATCGGTTTCGTCAAGAATGGCGAGTTTAGGTTCGAGCATAGCCATTTGAAAAATCTCATTTCTTTTTTTCTCACCTCCCGAGAAACCTTCGTTCACAGCTCGGCTCGTTAACTTAGCATCCATTTCCACTAATGCTGCTTTTTCGCGCATCAGTTTCAAGAAATCAGTGGCACTAAGTGGCTCTAAATTCCGATATTTACGTTGTTCGTTAATGGCAGTGCGCATGAAATTTGTCATACTCACCCCTGGTATTTCTACAGGATATTGAAAGCTCAAGAAAATACCTTCTCTCGCTCGGTCTTCTGGCGACAACGGGAATAGATCTTTCCCATTAAATTCAATCGTTCCATCGGTTACTTCAAACCGATCACGACCAGCCAATACAGCAGATAAAGTGCTTTTTCCCGATCCGTTAGGTCCCATTATAGCATGTACTTCTCCAGCTTTTATCGCTAAATTAATTCCTTTTAAAATCTCCTTGCCTTCTACCGAGGCTTTTAAATTATTGATATGTAACATAATCTTTCTTAACAATTATTACTGTTTACCTTGATAAACAAGAAAAACAGGATGTAGTTTATAATCCAACTGCAAATATACATAAGTTAATACGAATTAACAGTTGAATTCTCTTTTTTAGGAACAAATTAACAATTCCTATACCCCACCCGATTGCTCCGTTAATTTATTTCACTAAACCGCCAATTAATTAACCAATGACAAAGGCGAATAATTACTAAAATAAAGTCTGGATTTAAAAAAGTTGATGCTTGAAAAATAATGAACGTTTATCAAGGTACCGATTTTTGAGGAAAAGACGCCCATTTAATCTTCAACTTTTGCATAAGCGGTCTTCAGCTTTTACGTAAGCGGTCTTCAACTTTTACGTAAGTGGTCTTCAGCTTTTGGCTGAAAAGCCTTCAGTTTTCTTGATTTACTACTAAGTGTAGCATTTGGGGTTCATCGTGAAAGGTAAAATTGCTTTTAGCTTTCACGATTTATTATAAGTGCCTTATATTTATTGTCTTATAAAAAACAGCTCGTAGATTAAATTTTTTAAACTTTTTTTATTCTACGCCAATGTACCGCCTTTCAAATCTTGATTATTCTCATTTTTTGCAATTGTTTACCCATATCGACTCAAAAAACAATGAAAATAATACTTAGTGTTGAATTATGTGAATTAACAGTTGAGTCCCTTTCTGTGCAGAGGTGGTGCTACACACCTTACTTACAACGTTTACTAAGGAATAATGTTTTGTTTAAACGGCTTCCCTACAACCCTCTGCGGCGTAGCCAATGCAGCATAAGTAAATTCGGAATACTGTGTAACGGTGTTGAACAGTTACTTATCAAACCTTTTTAACAATGTTTAACTACACAAGTACTGCTTTATAGCTGATTTGAATATCGAAAACTAAGCGGAATGAAGATGTGTTAACAGCTGATTACAAAATAATTAACCGTATTTGCTGTATTGAATGGAAAATAAATTTATTAGTTAATAGAATTTCACATCATTTAATAAAGCTAATTTATTCAAAACTCTTACCTTTGTAGTAATTGAATTTGATGTATATGCGTTACAAGTTTGTCAAATATATAACTTTGTTGTTCTTACTGCCTTTACTCTTTGTGTTGGGCCATTATATTGACATGCCGTGCATATATTGTAATACAGGAGTTCTTTTTGCGCAAGACAAAAGCAAATTGCGAACTTATGATAGAGATGGTGATGGGATTTGGGACGATGAAGACAATTGTCCTGACATGCCAGGGCCTTCTCGTACTAAAGGCTGTCCCGATTCCGATAATGACGGAGTGGCTGATTATGAAGATGAGTGCCCCGATCAACCAGGTTTAATTACTTTGGCTGGTTGTCCTGACTCTGATGGTGATGGAATACCTGATAAAAAAGATGTTTGCCCCGATCAACCAGGTCCGCCCGAAAATGGAGGTTGCCCAACACAAAAACCACTTGAAACCACTGCTCGGCCAGTAGAAGAAAGCAATGTCAATACCGATGTGTTTAAGGAACCCGAAGTTGATTACCAGTCGATGCCAAAACCGCTCCTTGTAGCACCGCCTCCCTCGATTGATAACCACCCCAAAGGTCAAGATGTTTTTCCTACAGAGGCTGTAATAAAAGATCCGAAACCCGAATTAATTCAAGAAACTACAAGAGATCCCAAAATTAGCGTCTTTAATAAAGACCTCAAAGTAAAAATGTCGGATATACGACATCTCACCGAAATCATCAAATCCATTAGTTTTGAGAACGGACGGATTATTTTTACATCGATATCATATAAAGGTTTAGAGCAATTGGCTACTTTGTTGCTACAAAACCCTGCTTGGAATGTCGTATTTCACTGTTACACATCTGAAGGGGAATCGTATTTTCGAAATCAACAACTAGCCAATAATAGAGGTGCTATTATCAAACAAAGCTTAGTGCGAAAGCAGATAGATGGAACCCGAATTGAATACAAAGGATATGGAAATGCCGATGCAAGCTATATCGATGTTGATATAAAATAAAAATAAAAGCCCAAGTGCCACACATCATCATTATAAAAATGGGCTAAAGCTCACTTTTATAGATGATGTGTGGCACTTGGGCTTTCGCCCAAATATAGCCTAACTTAATAGAGTGTAATTTCGAGGGACCTACGCCTCCAATAAAGAATGCCGATATCGTTAAAGTGGCAATCACGACATTATGCGCCCTAAGGTGGTGGCAAAGTACATCCGTTGTTTATTTAAAATTTGAATTTGTTTGATGATTTCGTTTAATTCGTTTTCGGGAGCCTCTTCGCCATCTTCTTTGGGGCGATCATCTTTGGGACGATGGCTCACTTCTTTTACCTTCTGTGCCATTTCATTGACTGCCATTAAAACAACTTTTGACTTGTATACATTAATGGCTTTGGGGATACTTAATTGCAAATCAATTTTCTGTGTCTTAACAGCTCCCCAAATTTCGCTTAATTCGTAAGGATCGGTCATTAAATTAATCACTTCGCTCACCAATTCAGGATCGGGCAAATTGATTAAATGCCGAATAATAGCGTCCGCACTTTTATCGGTAGTGTCGGATAATAAATAATCTTGATAGGCATCAAAAAGGTTTTTAAACCGCAGGTTTTCAAACTCTAAATCGTCATTTTTGATGTCTACAATGATGTATTCGTCAACACAAATAATTTTTTCTTCGCCCTCCTCTTCTATCTTAAATAGTGGCTCGCGACCATTGCGCAACATCCACATTACCAATTCTCGTTCTTGCTCAATACAAATAATATTACACACAAAGCCTGGAATTGCTTTGGTGATGGATGTACCCATATTGATATCGTCGGGAGCAAAAAAATCTAATGGAGGAACATCCCCTGTGCCCACGGTGTTCTGTCTAGCGGAGGCTTGCTCTTCTTTAAATTCGGTGGTGCGTTGATTGCTGATTTTTGCATGACGAATGGTGGCGATCTGTGTTTTCAGCACCTCTTCATCTATATCCAATAATTTGCTACAAGCTTTGGTGTATACGCTACGTGTAATTAAATCAGGAATGACGGCTATTGATTGGACAATGTCTTTGATGACGCTTGATTTTTTGTCAGGATCATCAGAAGCATCGCCTAAAAGCAATCGGATTTTGAACGTCAGAAAGTCTTCTTCTTTGGTATCCAAATACGTCTTAATTTCGGTAGCATTGTGTTTTTTAGCAAACGAATCGGGATCTTCGCCATCATCCAGCAAACAAACTTTGATACGCATACCCTGCTCCAACAACATATCAATCCCTCGCAGCGAAGCCTTGATTCCGGCGGTGTCGCCATCAAACAGAATGGTGACATTGTTGGTAAATCGGCCAATCATGTGGATCTGTTCGGTAGTTAAAGAAGTCCCTGATGAGGCTACCACGTTTTCGACTCCCGCTTGATACATCGAAAGCACATCGGTATAACCTTCTACTAAATAGCACTTGTCTAACTTGCTGATAGCCTGTTTAGCAAAGAAAATACCGTACAGATTGTGTCGTTTCTGATAAATGTCTGATTCGGGCGAATTCAAGTATTTTGCCACCTTTTTATCAGTACGTAAGGTCCGTCCTCCGAAAGCAATCACTCGTCCACTTAATGAATGGATTGGAAAGATTACCCGTCCTGCAAATCGATCTCCTAAGGCTTGATCTGATTCTCGAACATAGCACAATCCTGACTTTACTAGGTATTCAGCTTTATAACCCGCTTTCTGCGCAGCCTCCACCAAGGCAGTTCGGCTTTCGGGCGAATAACCTAATTGAAACTTTTCAAGAATAGACCCGTTAAAGCCTCGTTCCTTGAAATAACTTGCCCCGATGGCTTTTCCTTCATTGGACGTAAGTTGTTCGCTAAAATATTGCTGGGCAAAGCCAGACACAATCATCATACTTTCGCGGTCATTGCGTTGCATGATGTCTTCTGCACTTTGTTCTTTTTCTTTAATTTCGATATTGTATTTCTTGGCCAAGTATTTCAGGGCTTCGACATAGCTAAAATGCTCGTGCTCCATAATGAACCCGACAGCACTTCCAGCTTTACCACAGCCAAAACACTTGAAAATCCCTTTGCTGGGCGATATCGAAAAAGAAGGCGTTTTCTCGTTATGGAAAGGACAGCAGGCGGTATAATTGACCCCTTTCTTTTTAATTGTCACAAAATCGCCAATGACATCTACGATGTTTGCTGTTTCAATAATCCTAGAAACTACAGAAGAATCAATCATGATAAATTATGAATTACAAATTGCGAATTGCACGAACCTCGTGTAATTGCGTTGTCCTAAAATTAGGAAATTACACACGAATGTACGGCAAAAGAGGAGAAGTTCCAAATTTCAATAAATTACTTTGCTTGTATAAACTTAATTAAACCTTTTATAGCAATACCCATCATATATGTAGATTTGGTTTTTCATAGTTTAGTTTTTAGTTGATTTGAAAAAAGAGTTTGTCTTCCCTAGGCAAACTCTTTTTTGTTATACTTAATTAAACCTTTTATAGCAATACCCATCATAGATGCAGATTTGGTTTTTCATAGTTTAGTTTTTAGTTGATTTGAAAAAAGAGTTTGTCTTCCCTAGGCAAACTCTTTTTTGTTGTACTTAATTAAACCTTTTATAGCAATACCCATCATAGATGCAGATTTGGTTTTTCATAGTTTAGTTTTTAGTTGATTTGAAAAAAGAGTTTGTCTTCCCTAGGCAAACTCTTTTTTTTGTTGTACTTAATTAAACCTTTTATAGCAATACCCATCATAGATGCAGATTTGGTTTTTCATAGTTTAGTTTTTAGTTGATTTGAAAAAAGAGTTTGTCTTCCCTAGGCAAACTCTTTTTTTTGTTGTACTTAATTAAACCTTTTATAGCAATACCCAGCATAGATGCAGATTTGGTTTACTCACTCGAGTTTGCTTTTTAAGGAGTTCGAGCTGATGCAGTTCATAGTTTAGTTTTTAGTTGATTTGAAAAAAGAGTTTGTCTTCCCTAGGCAAACTCTTTTTTGTTGTACTTAATTAAACCTTTTATAGCAATACCCATCATAGATGCAGATTTGGTTTTTCATAGTTTAGTTTTTAGTTGATTTGAAAAAAGAGTTTGTCTTCCCTAGGCAAACTCTTTTTTGTTGTAGTCTTTGTTAATTGACGTTCCTGTTGAAGTGGCAAGTTACAAATTATTATTTTTTGTTGATTTTCTTTTCCCAATTCCAGGCAGAAGCCAGTACGTCTTGAATAGGGGTATCGGCACTCCAATTTAGCTCGGTATTTGCAAAAATAGGATTCGCCCACACTTGTTCAATATCTCCAGCACGTCGTCCCACAATCTTATAATTCACTTTCACACCCGTAACTTGCTCAAATTGGTGTAACAATTCGAGTACAGATAGACCTCTTCCTGTTCCGAGGTTAAAAAATTCTACTGCTTTTTTATTGGTCTTTTCTAGTAAACGCTCTACAGCAATTACGTGCGCTTTGGCTAAATCAACAACATAAATATAATCGCGAACAGCCGATCCGTCAGGCGTATTATAATCATCGCCAAAAACACTTAGACAGGGTCGGATACCGATAGCAGTTTGCGTAATAAACGGAATCAAATTATTAGGCACTCCATTGGGCAATTCGCCTAGATGACATGTTGGGTGAGCACCAATTGGATTGAAGTAGCGCAATGCAATTGCACGCAATTCGCTATGTGCAGCTACTGCATCACGAATAATTTCTTCGGCTATTTGCTTTGTGTTACCATAAGGTGATTCGGCGGCTTTTACTGGTGCATCTTCGGTTACAGGCAAAATATCGGGTTGCCCATATACGGTGCAGGAAGAAGAGAAAACTAAATTTGGCACTTTGTGAGAGCGCATGCACTCCAACACATTCAGTAAAGATACTAAGTTGTTGTGATAGTATTTTAAGGGCAGTACTACCGATTCGCCAACAGCCTTACTTGCAGCAAAATGAATAATGCACGAAATGTCCTTATAGGTAGTAAACAATTGATTCATCGCAACAATGTCACAACAATCGGCTTGTATAAATGTCGGACGGATACCTGTAATTGCTACAATTCCATCCAAAACATCAATAGAGGAATTGGATAAATTATCAATAATTATTACTTCAAAACCCTTATTTTGAAGCTCTACTACTGTGTGAGAACCGATATATCCAGTCCCACCCGTTACCAAAATTTTCTTTTTCATGATTCTATCTTCCTTTATAAGTGAATGACAAAGATAACGAATTAATTAGAAATTAATTCGTTATAACAAGATGCCAAATCTTCGCAAAGGAGATTCCTCGCTTCGCTAGGAATGACGGCTTCTTGCACGAGCGATTGGGGTGGCTTCGCTCCAATCTTATTCACCTTCGTTAAACGGAAACCCCTACAATATTGCTTTTTTATCACTTAATAATGCGCATTAAAATATATATACAGAAAGAGTATTTAAAACCATGAAATTCAATTCTGAGTGCTTATATCCACTATACATTTAGCGTTTTTACCCATCCCAAAACAGAAGCGACACACCAACTAGAGATTGTTTATTTTAGAGTGTCGGTTAAAGAATATTGTACTTACGGCATATCTCTACTGAAATTATTTGACAAATCAACTGAAACAAGCTTGTGCTTTAGTTAAGTTGTGCGCACAACTTTACCAACTTATGCGCACAACTTGGTCAGTATTTGAAGATTTTTTTGGGTGTAACTAATTGATAATCATTGCTATTATTCTTGACTCTCGTCTTGCGAAATGCTTATTTTGATCATCGACTCAATCTAATCGCATAAACCGATAGCTGAAGTGGCTATACAGGGCTTATAGCGAAACAAAAACTTTTTATTTATTTATACGGGCTATTTCAAGGGTTTAAAATAGTGATAATAGTCAGATGTTAGTGTTTTTGATAGATAAAAGGGTGTTTTGGTGTAGGTATAATACGATAATAGCTAGTGTTTAAATAAATAGATATTGAGGGGCACTCTATGTCTGGTAAAAAGTGTTTTTGAATCTTAAATACAAAAGATCCAATATCGACAAACAAATTGATTTGTTTGTTGATATTGGATCTTTTTAAACGTTGTAACGAAATCGGGTGGGGGAGGATTACTTCTGTATATAAATAATTTGTTTTGTTTCGAAAAATTCCTCCTCAAAGAAACGGTTGATCGGATAACACACCACTTGCTTATTCGCTAAATTGTGTTTTTGTTTCGCATCTTGGATTTCTTCTTTCAAATCGCCCCCTTTTAAACAAATCACGCCATTGGGCAAAGCATGGCTGCTTTTGCGTCCCACCAAGGGCAATGTCCATGTTAGGAAATCGCTCAAATTGGTTACGCCTCGACCTAATACAAAATCGAATCGTTTTTTTACCTCTGTTGCATGTTGATGTGCAGCCTCCACATTCTTCAACCCCAATGCATCGCAAACCGCTTGCACAACTTTAATTTTTTTTCCGATGGCATCAATGGCCATAAACTGAGTGTTGGGGAACAAAATAGCTAAAGGAATGGTGGGAAAACCACCACCAGTACCTACATCCAGCACATTGGCCCCTTTTGCAAAGCCAATTAATTGGGCTATTGATAACGAATGGAGCACATGATGTAAATACAAACTTTGGATATCTTTACGCGACACCACATTGATTTGCTGGTTCCATTCGTCATACACTGCTTGTAATTGAGTGAATTGTGCAATTTGCTGATCGCTTAATTTAGTAAAATAATGAAGGATCAGGTCTACCGAGTAGGCGTTACTCGAGGTTTGTGCAGATGCCATATCTCCTGTTTTATTTAAAGTCATTTTTATGAATGTTTTTCAATAATAATTCTGATAATTGATTTTTTGCTCTAAATAGATGCGTTTTAACTGTGCCAAGTGGCAATTTCAGTTCGGCCGCAATCTCTTCATAAGCATATTCTTTCATATAACGCAATTCAATTAGCTTCCGATATTTGGGAGGCAACATTTGAATGTATTTAGCTACCATCAAATCGTCTTGCTGCCGAATCATGATTTGTTCAGGATCATCGGCGGCCGACTCTAAGGTATTTTCATTTACACTTAAATCTTCGTTGTCGCTATAATCAATCGAAAGCTCCTTGTTTTTTCGTTTTCTAGCAAAGTCAATTGTTGCGTTTTGAGCAATCTTGAAAAGCCAAGTCGAAAAAGCAAATTCTTGTCGATAGCTCTCTAAATTCCGAAAAGCTTTGTCGAACGTGACAATTGTAACATCTTCAGCATCCGTTTTACTGACTACCATCTTTAAAATAAAGTAGAATATTTTATCATGATATCTCGACATGATCCGTGTGAAGGCTGTCTGATCGCCCAATAATGCTTTGTTAATCAAATCCTGATCACTTTCTTTTTGAGCCATTAATGAATTGTGAATTGTGAATGCGAATTGTGAATTATGTCACCTCTAGCAAGTTAATTATCGTAAAACCTTATGCCCACGTTAGTTCGTCAGCAAATAACGTATTGAGGCAAACATGTTTTGCGTGTATTTATTCAAATCTATTTGGTCAATCCAAATAACCCGTTCAATACCCTCTTCTGTTTGTGGTGTTGTTGGTTGATCGGGACAACCCATGGCAAACCAATAGCTTTTTTTCAAAACATATTTGTCGGCATTTGAGTATATGTGGTAAGTATGAGGTAATTCGGCTATAATTGTCAAATCGGTCACACCGCATTCTTCGGTCACTTCACGCATGGCTGCCGTTGGCGGATCTTCGCCTTGCTCAATCTTGCCTTTGGGTAAATCCCATAAGCTGTGTCTGAATATCAGTAGCATGTCGTTACTTTCGTTAATAACTAAGCCTCCAGCCGACTCAATTACTTCGAAAAACGCAGTAAATTCGTCCCATGCTTGCGTTATATCGGGTGCAAACAAAAACAATTTGTTGATTTTTGTCTGTGTTTCTAGCATGCGAAGTATCTCGGGGATCCGTATATTGGCCCATTTATAAGCTTCGCCACCATTAGCCGAAATACAAAGCTGTTCATTATCGCAAATGACTAATTGATTGGAGCGTAAGAAGATATTATATTGCGTCATACTATTCTGTTTAATCAGTTTATTCTCTAATTGGTTCGACTAAAAATTCCTTTATGAGTGAAATGATACGGGGTCAACATTCAGACAATAAAGCCTTTAATAATCGTAATATTCAAGCAACTCTTTTAGGGATAATCAAGGACAAATATAGCTCAATAATTTGATTAATGACAGAATTAATTGAGACAGCAAAATTAGACTGCAATAGTTTGTATCTTTGCTGTTTTACATAGGAGGTCAAACTGCGTTTACGCATTCCAAATCGTCTTTTAAAATTTTCCTATTGAAAATTATCAAAAGAGACAATAAATCAATCACAACGGATACAGATGACGAATTTGTAAAGCTAACCAGATCACACTGCGATTTAATGTTTTGTCATATTAAAAATAAAAGCTTATTTTTGTAAATCGTTTATACGCATATTTAGCTTTAATTCGAAAAACAAACAGATGTTTCAAGATTGGAAAGAGAAAGTACAAGAAAATCCATGTGTATCCAAACATCTACTTTGGGAGTATGATTTGGAAGATTTTGATTGGGACGATATGCAAACACTGGTAGTGCAAAGAGTAATAGAGCGTGGCAGACCAAACGATTTTTACGCCATTCTTAAATTATATGGTGGAATTGATGGTGTGAAAGAAATCATAAAAAAAATACCACAGCCCTTACACCCCAAAGATCTAGCCTTTGTTTGTACAGTTTTCCATTTAAAAAAAGACGATTTGCTATGTTACACAAAGAAACTGTTAAGGGAGCAACATTTGAAATCTTAAAAGATTTGATGCAAGAGGAAAAACTTCAAGGTTTTAGTCTCGCTGGAGGAACAGCTCTTGCTCTGTATTTGGGACATAGATTAAGTATTGATCTAGATTTATTTACAGACAAAGCATTCGATGTTCCAAACTTAGAAAGCTTTTTAGTGGATAAGTATGACTTTAGAGGTGACTTTACAGAAACGAATACGCTTAAAGGAGAACTAAGAGGGGTTAAAGTAGATTGCATCACACATAATTACCCCAACGTTAAAAATATAGTGGTTATAGATGGTATTAGGATTTATTCTATAGATGATATTGCGGCAATGAAACTGTCTGTTATAGCAGACAATGGCACTCGACTGAAAGATTTTATTGACATTGCTTTTTTATCTACAATACTATCTTTTGGAGATATGTTGAATGCGTATGAGAAAAAATATAAAAATGCAAATCGGATAAGACCAATCAAGGGAATGTCCTATTATGAAGATATCAATCGGAAGGAACCGATACAACTCTTAAAGGGGCAATATACTTGGTTGAGAATAGAGAAAAGATTACAAGAGATGATCTATTCACAAGACAAAATATTCGCTCAATTCCCTATAGTTTGACAATCCAATGGATCGGCATCAAAAGCGGAAAAATGAGACACGCAAATAAAGTGAATATTGTCGTAATTAGTTGGGGTCCGTGTTGATGCAGTAAAAATTCGCAATTTATAATTCACAATGATATGGCCAAAGAAATCAAGTTAAGTTTAGTTTATCGCGACATGTGGCAATCCTCAGGGAAATATGTTCCACGCGTCGATCAGTTAGTCCAAATCGCTCCTGTTATTATAAACATGGGTTGTTTTGCTAGGGTAGAAACCAATGGAGGTGCGTCGGAACAAGTAAATTTGTTGTATGGCGAAAACCCCAACCTAGCAGTACGCGGATTTACTAAAGCCTTCAATGCTGCGGGGATACAAACCCACATGCTTGATCGAGGTCTGAACGGTTTACGTATGAATCCTGTGCCTGCAGACGTACGTAAAATGATGTACAAAGTAAAAAAAGCGCAAGGTGTTGACATTACACGGATTTTTTGTGGATTGAATGATGCAAGAAATATTATTCCCTCCATACAATATGCTAAAGCCGCTGGAATGATCCCTCAAGCTTCGCTTTGTATCACTTACTCGCCAGTACATAATGTGAAATATTATGTCGATTTGGCGTGTACACTCATTGAAGCAGGTGCCGAAGAAATTTGCTTGAAAGACATGGCGGGCGTAGGACGTCCACACAGCAATGGACAAATTGTGAAAGGCATTAAAGACCGCTATCCCAATATTCCTATCCAATATCATGGACACAGTGGTCCAGGTTTTTCGGTAGCTTCGATGTTGGAAGTGGCGCATAATGGTGTCGATTATATTGATGTGGCTATGGAACCTTTGTCGTGGGGAATGGTACACCCAGACGTAATTACTATTCAAGCTATGTTGAGAGACGCCGGCTTTAAAGTGGCTGACATTAACATGGAAGCTTACATGGAAGCACGTCGATTAACGCAAACTTTTGTCGATGATTTCTTAGGATACTTCATCGATCCATCGAATAAAATTATGACTTCGATGTTGGTAGGCTGTGGTTTGCCAGGAGGAATGATGGGTTCAATGATGGCCGATTTGAAAGGAATGCACGGTGCCATTAATTTGGCTTTGCGTCAAAACAAAAAGAAAGAAGTAACGCTGAATGATTTAGTGATCCAACTTTTTCAAGAAGTAGAGTACGTATGGCCAAAGTTAGGTTACCCACCATTAGTAACGCCATTTAGCCAATATGTGAAAAACATTTCATTGATGAATATCTTTGCAATGGCCAAAGGAGAAGCCCGTTTCTCGAATATCGACAAAGATAGCTGGAACATGATTTTGGGTAAAACCGGTACCTTACCTGGTCCCTTAGCGCCTGAAATTATTGCCTTAGCCAAAGAAAAAGGGCTAGAGTTTTACACTGGCGATCCTCAAACTCCTTATCCAGATGCGCTTCCTGCTTTCCGAAAAGAAATGGAAGAAAACAAATGGGAATTGGGTCCTGATGAAGAAGAGTTATTTGAATTGGCAATGCACGATAGACAATACCGCGATTACAAATCGGGTGTGGCTAAAGAGCGTTTCAAACAAGAATTGGAACAAGCCAAAGCAAAAGCAGGTGCGCCCATTATTGTTGACCGCCCTGTGGTAGAGATGCCAAACTTCGATGCCGCCAAAATTCAGGATATGTATCCAACAGCACAAGCCATACAAGCACCTGCACGTGGAAATGTTATTTGGCAAGTTGATATTATTGATAAATCAACCGCCCCAGTTGTGGGAAGTACTTTCAAAAAAGGAGATCACATTTGTTTCGTAGAAACCACTTATGGACTAGAAGCGGTGATTGCTTTGGCTGATGGTAAGATTGTGCAAATTGAAACCAAACAAGGTGATAAAGTAATAAAGAACCAAGTATTGGCCTTTATGATCTAGTTTTTCTCCTAGGGAGTATTAAATAACAGCCGTACAGCTTCTGCCGATTTCCGAATCGGTAGAAGTGTACGGCTGTTTTTGTATTGTGAAGAAGCCAATCTTGGCCTTCAGGTCTCAACTTGTCTCGCTCAATTTTGTTTCACGCAAAGGGCGTAAATATTTTCACGCACTGCATCAGCTCGAACATCTTAAAAAATAAACA
Organism: Halesus radiatus; assembly: GCA_022606495.2. Taxonomy (NCBI): domain Eukaryota; kingdom Metazoa; phylum Arthropoda; class Insecta; order Trichoptera; family Limnephilidae; genus Halesus; species Halesus radiatus. The sequence continues at coordinate 29,968 of JAHDVE020003615.1, read as the reverse complement.
CGAGTGAGTAAAGGGCGCAAAGATTTTCACGCAAAGGCGCAAAGTTGTTTCACGCAAAGAACGCAAAGTCATTTCGTGAAAAAAGGACGCAAAGTTGTTTGCAATTCTTCACGAAGTGACTTTGCGTTCTTTGCGTGAAAATCTTTGCGTTCTTTGCGTGAAACAACTTTGCGTTCTTTGGTGTGCCACGAGGCATACGTTTATATATTTATTTAATATTTATTAATACCTATTTGTATGAAAGTTACAAACAGCCCAATTGGCTCATCAGGCTGAAGCCGACACATTACAGTAACAAATAATTGGAATGTAAAGCATGTGTTGAGTGAAATAGTAAGCTGCAGGAGTTAGGCTTCGTTACGCTAATGACAGTGGTCAATCTCCCGAAGATGCTGAAACCTGCCACCAAGTATGACAAGGGAGCGTGAAAGATAAAATGTACCCCTTATATGAGCATAACTTACTTGGACTGTCCGGAGTAGTATCCTGTTGCGTGCTATTTAAGGTAACGTATGAACGTGGGATCCCCGACCATTGCATAAGTCTATGTGCAGATGAGGGAGTCGGATGAACCCATAGTAGTGATGATCCTCGAAAAGGTAAAAGCGAGAGTAGCGAAGGGGTTCTGCTGTATAGAAATTTCATATTTAGTGTTTAATAGTTTTTTTTAACTGACGATAAGTCTACAAAGAGACAAACTGTAGAAGTATTCATACTTCGATAGTGCATATTACAAACATTTCAGACGAAGTTATATCAAAAAGCCAAGCAGTGGGAGAAGCCAAAGGTAGAGTAGCATCTGTAGACGTGATAGCTCGTGGATATTAATCAAAATAATAATAAAGTTGGTACTGATCCATAACACACTCAACCTGCGATTAATCTGTTAAATCTGTGTAACTCTTGACGAACTATGCAGGAAAGCCGTATGAGGGAAAACCTCACGTACGGTTTGACGAGGGGGAGTTGGGACAACCTTAAATGAGGATCCCATCTCTCTACTCTACCGTGAAACAACTTTGCGCCCTTTACTCACTCGTGTTTATTTTTTAAGATGTTCGAGCTGATGCAGTGCGTGAAAAACTTTGCTTTCTTTGCGTGAAAAACTTTGCGTCTTTGCGTGAAACAACTTACCTTATGCCCGAACTTACAACTATTAATTCGTATGGCTTACTTATGTGTATTAATTCGCAATTCATCATTACCTTTGCACCATGATATCTGATCGTTCACATACAATAGCGGCACTTGCTACAGGGGGAGGAGGTGCTATTTCAATTATCCGATTAAGTGGTGCACTGGCATTGGAATGCGCAGGACGTATTTTTCATGCAAAATCATCGAAAACAATTCGAGATTTGGAAGTGGGACATCTTTATTTGGGTGACTTGGTTTATCAACAACAGTGGATAGACGAAGTGATGTTGGTGGTGTTTAAAGCACCACATTCCTACACTGGCGAGGATTGCATTGAAATCCATTGCCATGCTTCACCTTTTATTCAAAATGAAATATTGCGGGTGCTGGTGGAGTTGGGTGCCGAATTGGCTGCTCCTGGAGAGTTTACACAAAGAGCATTTTTGAACGGAAAGCTGGATTTGGTGCAAGCCGAATCGGTTGCCGACCTGATTGCAGCACAATCGGCTGCCGAACACCGCATGGCCTTTCATCAAATGAAAGGCAAATTGAGTGATCGTCTGAATGATTTACGGGTGCAATTGCTCGATTTTGCGTCCTTAATAGAGTTAGAACTTGACTTTAGCGAGGAAGACGTGGAATTTGCCGACCGCGAGAAATTGGCGCAACTTGCCGATCAAATTGCCTCCTATATCGGGAACTTAGCGGCCACTTTCCAAACCGGAAACGCCATAAAACAAGGCGTGCCAGTGGTGTTGGTGGGTGCCACAAATGCAGGAAAATCAAGTTTGCTTAACCAATTGTTGCAAGACGAACGCGCAATTGTGTCGGCAATACATGGTACCACACGCGATTTTATTGAAGATGTTTGTGTAATTGGCGGACTTAGCTTTCGGTTTATTGACACCGCTGGGATCAGAAATACCGATAACGAAATCGAAAACTTGGGAATTGAGCGTAGTTTTGACAAGATCGATAAGGCCCGTATTGTGCTTTGGCTGATTGATGCTAGTTTGGATGTAGAGTTGGCTTTAGAGACGGATTTGATTGCAAAAATAACGACCGCAGCTAAAGATAAGACCTTGCTGATTGTGTTTAATAAATTGGATAAACTGAACGAAAGCCATCTAAAAATCGATACGTTAGTACAGCAACTTCATCGCCATATCCCCACATTTCCATACTTAGCCATATCGGCCAAAGAGGGCACTGCTTGTCAGGAGTTGAAAGATAATTTGTTGCAATTGGCCAACTTATCCGATTTATCGAACGAGCTGGTTGTTACCAATAGCCGACATTATCAAGCTTTACGCAAAGCGCATCAAGCTTTAGAGCGTGTCAAAATAGCCTTGCACGATCAGTTGTCGGGCGATTTATTGGCTCCTGATATCCGCGAAGCGATTGATCATTTAGCTGATATTGTGGGCGAAGTGAGTAGCCAAGATGTGTTGAATAATATATTTGGAAAGTTTTGTATCGGGAAGTAAATAGTAAGTGCAGTAAAGCATTTATGTGGTGGAAAAATTAAGTAAACTAGAAATACGAAAATAGTATCACTTTATTAACACGTAAAAATAAATGATGACATTAAAGGAGATAATAAATAGTATTGATATTCAGGATGGTTGGCTGGCTGAGTATAAGGAATTTGTGCCTCAATTTATCGAACAAGCGAAATTAGGAAAAAATTGGACTGAATGGAATCCTGATATTTTTCATGAGTTTTTTGAAAGATCAAAAGATCAATGTGTATCCTCATTAAAGCAGGGATACTTGACAAACGAAGAAAAACAAAAGATTAAGGAGAATTGGGGAGACCTCCTGCATGATCACAATGCCCGATCTACTTTCCTTCCGTATCCTTATGCCGAAAAGAGTACGGTCAAAAATGATCTTAGGGTAGTGCGGGGCGGTTCGTATTGGGAACGACCGAAATACTCAACTTCGTATGAACGGAAAGCGTTTTATACCTGGCAACATGTGCATCTTGTTGGGTTCAGGGTGATTATCGAGGATTAGGAAGTCAGTGGTTAGTGATAAGTCGCTTCGCGTTATTTAATAAAAAAAGGGTAGATCAAGTATGGAACTTGATCTACCCTTTTTTGTGATTGTTGTGTCAAGCACAGGAGTCCTTTATTGAGGCATTTGAAATTGGGAAGTGTGCCTAAAAAATAAATAAATAGCTCCAATTACATTAGATAACGAAATATTCATTATCTTTGCGCCATTAGCTATCTTATCTTCGAGGTCAGAAGACCGACATACATTCTATCCCGATGTTTATTATGGAGATTTGGAATGCATCGTTATAGATTGATTAAGTTGCTTTTAATTATAAAAATATTAGTAATACCAAATGTTAGAATTATTGCCCATGGAGTAGTAAAAGTGTAGATACGCACATTTTAAGACATATTTGGAAAAAGCGTTTAGCTTTTATTCTGGTTCATAAAACTTCGACAATTTTAGATCCGCCAAGAGTAAAGCAAGGACGCCCACGCTACATAGCGTGGGCTTTACTTATTTATTTGGCGGAAAGGTAGTCGAAGACCTAATGAACAAATATTTAAGTATTGTCCACGCTTTTTTTATGTGTGTATGTAAAAGTTCAACGAATTCATCGGACAATATAATTACAATTCCAATAACCGTCTGATAAAAACCAGACATAAAACAAAAGAAAATGAAAAAATATTTAATGATTTTAATCGCCATAGCTGGCTTTACAATTAGGGTGAATGCTCAAACTGCACAATGCAAGGTGACGAATCCGACAGAAGCTGGGGCTTCTGTTGTAGCGTCTGTAGTTTCCACAGATGAGGACGGAAATGTTGAATTGATATTCTCAAGCGATGAGAGTAAAAAATGGGTAACTATCACATACAGTGTCTCCACTAAAAGTACTTTAACTGTAAACGGTACAGCTCTTGTTGGTCCTAATCAATCAACACCAGGCAACGCAAAAATAGGAAAAGGCAACAAGCCAAAAGGAATTTCTATATCTGGAGTTCGATGCGAATAATATTTATTTTGAGAAATTAATACTAATGTTGATTATGAACTCCAGCTTTCTTCCTTATTAAATTGAATACTGGAGTTCTATTAGAATACCAAAAACAAAGGCAATAATGAAAAGAATAATGATTTTGGCAATCTTAATTGGCTTTATAATTAGCGCAAATGCGCAAATTACAAATGAACAAAAGAAAGGACTTGAAGAGTCTTTAAATTTGGTAGGTGGAGCAATTGAAAAAGGTATACTTAAAAGAAAATTTAAGAAAAGTAACGAACAACTTGCACAGTGGGAAAAAGAAGGTGATTTGTGTTTGGTAAAATGTTGTACGGTAAACCAGGAAACAGGAGATCTAGTTTATAATTTTGAGTGTGAGGTAAAATGTAGAGGTGAGCAAAAGTACGAAGAGTCAAGAATTATACAGGAAGAACTCAAAGAAACCCTGCCTCAAAATTTGCAAGTTGCAGATAATAACGTAGGTGTTTATGCTCACTTAAACAGTGATGAACTTTTTACAATGATGCCTGCACGTGGCACAGCTATGCAAAAACTGGAAGCTTTTTCCAAAGATATGGAAGAGGTATTTGAAAGTGCTAATATCGAATTTAATAAAAAGGTGGCTGATTTCGAGAAAAACCAAACGAAACATCAAAACAAAAAGAATTGGTGGAATTACAGCATAGTTTGCAAGAGCAACAAAATACTTATCAAACTGATTTAGCGAAAGAGCAACAAAAATACTTAGTGCCGATTCAAGAAGAAATTCGTACTGCCATTACTAAGGTAGCTAAAGAAAATAAATTTATTTATGTTTTTGATATTGCTGGCGGCGGATTACTTTATTTTGACCCAGCTCAAAGTATCGATATTATGTCTTTGATGAAAAAAGAATTGAATATTAGGTGAAGTAATGGATAAGTTGGGTGTCTTAAAGTGTCGTTTTAGTAAAAACAGTGCGGGGCGGTTCGTATTGGGAACGACCAAAATACTCAACTTCGTATGAACGGAAAGCGTTTTATACCTGGCAACATGTACATCTTGTTGGGTTCAGGGTGATTAACGAGGATTAGGAAGTTAGTGGTTAGTGATTAACGATTAGTGATTAGTCGCTTCGCGTTATTTAATGAAAAAAGGGTAGATCAAGTTCCAAACTTGATCTACCCTTTTTTGATTTGTTTTGCCTCAAAAAGAGGTCTCATGTAAAAGAAAGTGCCATTTCGTTTACATGTAGCGAGTTTACGCTATAATAGTATTTGTTATCGTGTTATTCGTTGTTTTTGAAACTTATATTTGAATGTAAATCAACTAGATTTGTGTTGATGTAGTAATTTCACGAGTTTCACTATTTGTATCTCATGCGAATTAACAGTTGAAAAGCGCAAATTTGAGCATAGGTATGCCGGCCCTTCAGGCCTCAATTCATCTCGGCACCCCCCTTTAATCCCAGGGCTTGCGCCCTGGGCTGAGGTATGTCGGCCCTTCAGGCCTCGCATATAATGTCGCATTATTACTTTCGAGTTTTGAAATAATGTTGGTGACCCAAGACCTAATGTGCATATAATGTCGAGGCCTGAAGGGCCGACATACCTCAGCCCAGGGCGCAAGCCCTGGGATTAAAGGTGCCGAGATGAATTGAGGCCTGAAGGGCCGGCATACCTATGCTCAAATTTGCGCTTTTCAACTGTTAATTCGCATATCTCTCTAATTTGCAAGAATGTTTGGTGTCAACACAATATCTAGTTTACCTACCATAGCAGGACCACAGGCGTTTGCGGGCTCTGTGTATTGAATGGTGATTAAACGTGCACCAGGTATTGCGAGGTAATCCACACCTTTTCCATCAAGATAGGCCTTTGTGCCATCAAAAACAAGAGTACCATTGATTGTTTGGATGTAATCAGAACTGTTAGCTCCTAAAGCACTGAAATCCCAAGTTCCACCAAGCACCTCCACCAAACCCATCATCTGTGTCAAAATCAGTTGTGAAGCATGATCTTTACAGACCATTACTTGTGTTGGTGGATAATGCTTTTGACCGTAAACACTCAAGGCCTTCACATATAACCGACCACTTTTGCTTGGGTAACAGTGATTACTGGCCTTAAAACCAAAGCTGTAAGTGCCTCCCGAACTTAAATCGGCTACATCTAACTTGTGCCCATCTACTAAGGATATCCCCGACTGGCTGGTCCAATCCACATTTAAAAGTTCTACGGGATTCACATGTTTTGTTAAATCCAATAATCCTCCTGTTTGCGGACACACTTGTAGTCGGATATCAGCATAAGCTGTAGGTGCTTCCAGAAAATTGATTTGAACTGGGGTGCGTCCCACTGCATTACAATACCCATCATTGGTTTGAATGTAATAAGTACTGCTTGTAGTAATTGTCCCCACATTGATACTCAAATTAGAAGATGATGTACCTGTGCCACTTCCCACCAAATTGCCATCTTCCAATGCATCGTATATTTGATACACTACGCCATTGCGCGCATTGGTGATCTTAATGGTGGCGGCAGCTCCTGGACAAACCGCAATATCGGGGGCAACGCCTTTCTTAGTCACTATGGCACTAACCATCAAGCGTCTATTAATTAAATTTTCGCAATACTGCGACTTGTTACTAACACCAATAAAGTAACTTGTGGTGGCTGTAAGTGGAGGCGTTGTATAGCTATCACCAGTAAAAAACGGCTCTGTGGCTGTTTGCGAAGTATACCAATTATACACCACTGGTGCAACTAACGCACTGCTTACTGAGAGTGTAGCGCTTTCCCCTTCGCACACAGTTTGGTTACTTGCGTTTATACGTATTTCGGTAGCATATGGCAATACACGTGTATAAAAATAGGGCCGGTAGCCAGGAGGGTTTTCGCAAACATCATCACCTTTCACACTTACATTATAATAACCAGAGTTTGTAAGTGGCGGTGTAGTAAACGTGGGACCCACATGTAGAACGGTTGTACCACTCGAACTATTGTACCAAGTGTATACTGGATTTGTAATGGTGGGGATAGCTGCCGATGGCACAAAATTAGCGGTAAGAGTTGCTGGTTGGCCAGAACAAACGGTATCACCCACAATGGCCACATTCGCAGCAATGGCAGTGGGTGGTGCTGCAACAATGATACTTGCACGTGGACTTGATTCGCAACCGTTACTATTAGTGGAAGATAGGTAATAATAAGTATTCCCTGCACTATTCGGATACAAACCCGCACTTAACGTCAACCTATCACCTGTACCCGCCATTGTGTTAAGAGGTGTGCCTCCACTACTACTTTGATACACCTTATATATATACGTAGCATCGCTAGGGTCTACTACAAACTCTAACGGACTGCCCCAGCATTTTTGTTCTGGAGTAGGTACTATAGGTGATAAAGGCAATGTTAATATGGTTACTGTAAACGGCGCTTTCGAACTTTCGCAACCAGTGGCAGTATTCACCTGACTTACATAATAAGTAACTGTGTAGTAAGTGGTGGTGGCAATGGTGGTGAGGGTTTGCAATGTTACACCGTCTTCTTGATACCATTTTAATGTATGCCCAGCCAAGGCTACCGCACCAGTGGCCGCCAAGAAGGTGGGAGCAGTACTTTTGTAACAAAGCTCTACTGCACTTTTAGTTAAAACTGGAGCAAGGGGATTGAGGTGTATTGTAATATCTACTTTTTGATACAATTCATCGCCACAATTCTCGGGAGTTACCTTCACCCAATATTCGCCAGTCATGCCAATGGTCGCGTTGGGTATCCGAGGGAACTGCTCGAGGGAAGTAAAACCATTAGGACCAGTCCATTCGTAGGTGGTGTTTCCTAAACTCACACAATTTAATTCAATGGTTTGCCCTTCGCAAAAGTTCCCATTATTGGCCGAATAACCAATACTGGCATCTTTCAAATCAAGCATACTCACACTTTGCTCGAAGGAAGGTTGACACCCCACAGCAATAGCTTCAGGACTGTTGTCGGTAATTCTAATGGTAACAGCTTCGCCTGCTGCGCCGTAATTAAATTCGCCAGTGTTGCTAGTTAATGATTTACCTACAATTTCGTATAAATAAGGACCTGCACCATAACCTCCTGAAGCCACCAATTTAATGTACCCTTGCGCTTCGCCACCACACACATAAGCCGCCGTTTTGGCAAAATCCAAACGGGGCGATGGTTGGGTATAAACAATGGTCACAGTACCCACACCGCAAGATGTATTACCTGAATTACCACTAATTTGCAGCACATAAATACCACTTTTTTGTAACAATAAACTTCCGCCTGGCGTAATGGCAGTTTTATCATAATCGGTGATAGCTACACCTGCCATGGTAGTGGCCGATTGTATTCGATAATAAGTATTGGTATTGACTCCACCTCTTTGCATATATCCAGATGGAGTAATTTTCAATCCGCTACAAGTTAGATCTTGTGTGTAGGCAAAATCTTTTACGCTATAAAGTGCAGGTATGTTAAAAGTAACAGTTTTTGTAATGTTACAAAACGAATTCCAAACATCAAAAGAGTAGGTACCCGATGCAATATTGGTTTGACCAGTGAAAGTGTAATCTGTATTAAACGGATTGAAGTATATCAAAGAGCCAGTAGGCACCGTAAAGTTTTTGTGCATCACAAATGAAGGATCACCTGTTCCACCAGTATATGTGATGGTGCTTCCGCCTGGCATTTGGCTTTGATCCGATAAATAGAAATAAGCGGGAATCTGTCCCAAATAACAAGGATTAGCAGAAGACGAATAAATGGAGTAAGAAACATTTAAAACGGGAAACACTACAGTAAGCTCTTTAGGGGGATCACAACCATTATCAACTTCCATCACATAAGTTCCAGGCAATAATATCGCACTGCTACCATAAGGATAAGCGTTATACTCGTTAGCGGTAACGGTGTATACTGGAGGAATGAATTGTCCTTCAGGAGCAGTCTTCACTGTAATTTTAGTACCTATAATATGAAAGCTTGAATTTGAAACGGCACTACTCGCCAATACACCAATTCTACCTGTTTTTCCGTCTTCCCTACAAGATGGATATCGGTCAACATATCCTGTATAAGTGGGTTTAGCGAGATTATACACAGTGTTCACAGTCCGTGATGTGATGATCCATTTACCACCATCGCTTCCTGTACACACAATATTGTATTCGCCATAAGGCACTGTACCTGCTAAGGTAGTTGCTGCACTGGTGATACCAGTTTTAGTAAGCACTGGGTTGGTTGTTGTACCTTTTTCGAAAACTTCGACTGTGTATGGGTAACAAATAACACCATCGTAATCACTCCATTGCGTTACAGATAAATCGGCCCCATTACAGGTAAAATTATTAAAACTAACACCCGACGAACGATAAGGCAGTAAGGGGATAATTGGAAATGAGGTAGAATAATCGGAAAGCCCCTTCAATTTGAACCTCAAATTAGCCACATGTCCACCTGCAGGAAATACCCCAGCTGGGTAAATATCCGCATATGTCAAAGTAACAAGCGATGTTTTTGAACTATAATAACTGATATAATTGGGAGTCGATGTGGTACTTAAAGAAGTAGACGTTACAGTCGCAGAATTTTCTGTTTCAATAACATCTTCATTGAGTACCAAATCATAAAACTTTGTAGGGTCTTTCCAATAAGGATACAATTCGTGTGTATCGAACATTGTACTGGAGTGATGGATGTTAAACGTCATTGACTTACAATCCAAAGTTGTTGAAGTAACGGTTCTAACATTAAATCCTGTAGGGAAATCGACGGCAACTTTACCAATTACCTGTGTTAAGGGTAAGGTATATCCACAATTATCCGACAAAGTTAAATTGTAATTTCCCTCTGGCAGGTTATCCACCTCTAATGTGCCGGAAGTAGCTCGGGTAAAAACCATCGGCCCGGTATAACCCGCTGGTACGCTTGTAAAGGTCACTTTATAGGGCGCACTACCTTTATCAAAAGCTACAGGAATCATACCTGATACTTTTGCGTTTAAAGTCTTACGCACATCACGAGTTACAATGTAAAAGTTCGGTATTTCGTAAGTTCCTGTTACTGTAACAGCAGCCGATTGATAATCCACTTCTACACCGGTATTGGCACAAAAAGCACGCATGGTAACCGTGTAATTACCAGGCGCAATGTCGGTGAACACACCGCCATTCACCGCAAAAGAGGTGGAATAACCAGGTCCCACCGATTGGATCTTGTATTGGGCGGTGGCTAAGGTGATCTTATCTAAATCAGTACCGCCTACCACAGTTGTTACTACCGCATTGGCAGCACAGGTAGATGTGGTAGCAGTAGCTTTAAGTGTAATTACACACGGAGCAGCAAGTAGGGCATGAGGGGCACTTGCGAACCCGAAACACAATACTGCTAAGGCAATATAACGCGCAGTATTGCGTGAGATTTTGCAAATAGAAATCATCATAATTGAATTTATTGAATGAAATCAGAATAGGAGTAGACACAGCTATCTTATAGGGTCAACAAAGCATGTCCTACTTTAGGTAGGTTTTTCATGCTCATCAGAACCAGTAGCTCAATATCTTACTTTCTGATCAAGTAAATATGCAATTGTCCTTTGATGGGGACCTGCGATGGGTTGTTGTAGAATGCCTCTCGTGTAGAAAGGATCAAACTACTTTCCGACTCAAACCGATAGGTGTAAGTAAGCGGAGTATCTGCGGGCTCTTCCTCCGATTTTGATTCAGGCAAAAACTCCTGAAAAGAAATCGTATTCCCGACAATGCTTACTTTCGGATCTTTGATGATCATTTCGGGATAGATCATCATTGTAGAACTTTCCGACCTATTTTCAGTGCCGTCAAGTGCGATTTGGTTTAACTCCAAAACACAAGATCGGAACATAAAATGCGTATTGCTTTGCTTGGGCAACAAAACCACTTGACTTATTTTACTGACTTTGTTTAGCGGACTTTCCTCAAGAACAGCTTTCTCCAGCACCCAATGACCCACTAATTCTTTAGGGATAAGTGTTTGTGATTCAACTATCAAACTTGACAAAAAACAAATAAACAACAAAACTAATCGCATCATACATCTTTTATTTAAACAATGACTTTTGTTAATCATTACTGCCATTGGACATCATTTGCGTCCAAAAGTCACTTCAATTAATGTTCATTAACACGTTTTACAACTTATTACATGTTGCTTATTTTATCAAATAATGCTTGCACAACATTATTCGGCGTGCAAAAGTAAGCAAATAACGCATACAACCTATCCATTTAGCGTTATTTAACACTTTCAAAAGACTTGAAGACGTTTTAACTATTCGATTATTCAACAAAGCAGTTCTTAGACAGTTCTCGTAAAGGCGCATCACAAATCGCCTCGCCTTGGGTGCTAACACTTAGGATTGGCTAAATAATAAATATGAAAATTAGGAGGAACCATAGTACCGCCTCTTCGAGGCGGAGATGACTTGTCCTGAAAAAGGTTTACAGTTAAGTCAGTTTCTAAAGTCAAATTTTCATTCAAAGGTAATATTTAATATTACCTTTGTCCCGTCAAGTAAAACGGAATAGGCTCTACTGGAGAGTAACCTGCTAGGGATAACTTGACGGATATACGAAAAAAGTGTATTTTAAGGGAAGATTAGTCTTCCCTTTTTATGTTTTCGTCCTAAAACAGCTTTACACTTATCACGCCTAATATTACACTATAATGCGAAGCATAACACCATTGCGAAGCAATACATTTTCTGTAGTTGCTCTTTTTTTGGTATCCCCATGCCTAATAAACTTACCTCCGACTGCGAAGCAGGCGACAGCTTCGAATGTCCTGTTTCGCCTGTCTATTAGCTTGACGGATATACGAAAAAAGTGTATTTTAAGGGAAGATTAGTCTTCCCTTTTTAAGTTTTCGTCCTAAAACAGCTTTACACTTATCACGCCTAATATTACTATAATGCGAAGCATAACACTAGTGCGAAGCAATACCTTTTCTGTAGTTGCTCTTTTTTTGGTATCCCCATGCCTAATAAACTTACCTCCGACAGCGAAGCAGGCGACAGCTTAGAATGTCCTGTTTTGCCCGTCTATTTCTTTTAATTAATTTATCATATCCTTCTTTTTGTTATTGTACTTGCTTAGTTTTACAAAAGCTATTTCATTTCTTAAAATTGATATAAGTGCTTGATTTACTATTTTATATCCTTATTTTTAGCCTCGGTTTTTCTATCCTCATCTCTTTCTTTTGCTCGGATCGGTCTTTCATAATAATAAGACCAAAGTTTTGTAAATAAACCCTCTGTAAGATGAGCCTGTTCTGGAGTATTCATATCAATACTAGAATGAGGTCTGCATGTATTATAAATGAATATAATTTCTTCAACTTTCAATTTTAGTTCGGCGTGTTCATAAAGTGGCTGGTAATAAAGCCATTCCGTTTTAAGTATTCCATTTACTCGCTCAGCTAAGGCATTCTCTTTTGGGTCTCCATTTTCAGTCATGCTAATAGCAATTTTAGTTTTATCAAGTATCGTAACATACTCCTTACAACAGTATTGAGACCCCCTATCTGAGTGATGAATTAAGCCAGAATCAGTGACTTTAGGATTATTAATTAGCTTGCGCATCTCTTCAGAGAGCTGGTTAATAGCCATTTCCAACGCCTTTATACCATTTGCGGCTTCCATGTTTGTAGATAATTCATAACCAATTATTTTACGAGAATACGCATCGGTGATCAAAAAAAGATAAGAAAATCCATTTGATAAAGTGCGTATATAAGTCATATCACTCACCCATAGCTTGTGTGGAGCTTTGGGTATGTACAAGCGAACTAAATGCTTGTACTTCATAAAGCTATGCCATGAATCTGTCGTTTTTGGCACTTTTGATTTAGAGCGACAAATTAATAGACCATGGTCACGTAATAAATCAAATAAAGCATCTCTGCCAATGTTAATTTGGTACTCCCTTTCTAAATTAACAATTAACTTCCGAGTACCCAGTCGAGGCATTAAGAGACGCTCAGTGGCAACCATCTGTAAGAGGACTTCACACAAAACAACATCTTTGTAAACGTCCTTATTGTGCTGATAATAAGCTTGACGGCTATAGCCAAACAGCAAACAGAGCTTTTCTTTTGATATCATTGGATAAAGCTCTGCCAATTCAGTTACTGTTTGGCACCACGCTTTTTTCGGATATCAATGCTAAATTTTTTCTCCGCTACTAGAATGAGCATTTCTTTTGCTTTTGTTTGAAGACGGCTGTCTGATAATTGGTCTTTTAAATCTCCAATTTCAGAGTTAAGGTGAGATATGTTTTCTCGCAAAAGACTAATTTCTTTCTCTAATGATTCTTGTAAATTGGTCGCTAAACCATTGTTAGAGCCATCTTTAAGTGTTTCGTGTGTCATATTATTGGTGCTTTTTGTAAGCCCAAATTTAGTCATCCATCTTAATATCACTCCATGCCCTTTGATTCCATGAAGATGTTCTATTTTTTCCATGCTTAATCCACTGGTAAGATACTCCTCAATGATTTCTAATTTTCTTTCATTTGTGAAAGATTGTCCCTCTTGTTTCTTTTTCATTTTTTTCATTTTGTCCTAATTAGGGTTTACATAAACTGTAAACCTATTTTAGGACAAGTCAAAGAGGTGCTACCATGCTTAACCCCACACGCAGTGTGGGGATTTGATCAAAACTAGCGTTTCCCGCCTCGAAGAGGCGGGACTATGAATTTCATAGTTAATTTTCACAGTTATTATTTTGCCATTCCATAGCATCTTTCATAAATATCGATTAGCTCATCACAGTACCAATTATTTTCACTTTGAACCTTCACTTCGGTACAACGCTCCTTAAACTCCTCTCGCAAATTCAATAGTTCAATTTGTTTAATAACATTATCATAGCCTATGGTAATACTTCTGAAAATAGAATCAGATGATTGATGATAAGAATTAACATATCGAAGACACTTTTCTACCAAATACAATTGAATGTCAACCAAACCACTTGCCGAAACATTAAGCTTTTTCAGCTTCGCAATTTTCTGTTTACATAGTGCAATGCTTCTTTTCCCATGCCCTTTTTCGGTCGAAAACTCATGTGCAATAACCCCCTTGTATTTCGTAACTAAAACCTCTTCATCGCCATCTAGCATGAAATCGCAATATTCTTTCACATCGCTAAACTTAGAATATAGTGAGAGTATCAACTCCTCCACTTCTGTTATATCGCGGTAGCGGATAAACTTCTTTAAATCATTCTTTGCCATAAAATAAAACTTTAGGGGCTGTTTGTAATTTACAATTCTGAATTAACAACTTCTATTAACACTTGTTCGAAGGCGGCTGTAATGGCGCTGACATCTTGACCAGGTACATCTAATGCGCATTTTTTCTCAAACACATTCATTGGTGTAAGTTCATGTAAACTAACGTTCTCCACTTCACTTACTAACGAACTTTTTCTAAGTGCTTGAATTTGTTTTATAAACAGATTTTCTATTGGGCGGTCTTCAATATCTGTCAAAAATAAGGCTTCGGCATTTGCTTGATATTGTGTAATTTCCAATTGAATTTCCACCCAAGCCAGCAGTGGTGCATCGGGTATATCGCAGGTTTGCAATGCGTCTTTTATTTTAAATAACGAACCTTGCAAACGAAGCAAAGGCCGAAATAAGGGAATCTCTATTGGATTAATATGGCATTCTGAGTGTGTGCATTCTACTAAATTAACATATTTAGGCGATTTGGTTTCCGAAAAACTGAGAGGGATGGGTGATCCTGAATAGCATATATGAGCATATTTACCTACAGTTTGCGCACGATGTAAATGACCTAAGGCTACATATTTAAACAAATCGGGAAAGCCCGAAGGGTGAACTTGGCCCAAAGTGCCTACATAAATATCTTTTTCGCTATCGGGCGATGGGCTTGAGCCTGCCATAAATAGATGACCCGTTGCAATAATTGGGATATTGGCTTGTTGATAGCTTGTCAATAAAGGAATATAATCGTGATAATGTTGTTCGATACCCGCTTTCACCTTATCTTCTCGTTCCTTAAATGTTTCGCCTGACATGGATACCCGCAAATCTCGATCTCTTAAAAACGGGCTAGCACATATCACCAGCTCAATTTTATCGCCAATTTTACATTCAATAATATGGTCTATAAGGTTATTTGACAATCCTCCTAAAACACTGATGTTAAATATTTTCAATAAATCTTGAGGCGCATTAAGCATACTAGGCGAATCGTGATTACCCCCTACAATAATGGTATAGGAACAATGAGATTGAACCAATCGCCGTAAAAAATCATAATAAATTTTAAGTGCGGTGTTATTAGGGAAAGCCGAATCAAAGATATCTCCAGCAATAATTAAAACATCTACTTTTTGCTGATCAATAAGATGAATCAACCAATCAAAAAAGAGTAAATGTTCTGCTGTTCGTTCTTGATTATCAAGCCGTTTTCCCAAATGCCAATCCGCTGTATGCAAAAGTTTCATATAGCAAAGTTAATGATTAATTTAGGTTTACTGCAAGCCGAATCCGACGTTTGCTTCTAAGAAGTGAATGTTGTACAAAAACGCCACGCAAGGCATCACCCAATATTTCTGCTAAATAATCGGGATGATGCTTTTGCGTGGCGTTTTTGTAAAACACATAGTGCAGCACTAGGCTACATTCCAGTATAATTATGGGGTGTGATGGCTTTAAGTTCCATTTTTATAGCATTACTTACTGCCAACTGATCGATAAATAACTGAATACTATTTTCTGTGATGGGGGTGTTATTACGTGTCAATTCTTTTAAAGCCTCATAAGGCTTCGGATAGGCTTCTCTACGCAATATGGTTTGAATGGCTTCGGCCACTACAGCCCAGTTTTTATCCAAATCTGCATGAATACGTTCCTCATTAATAATCAACTTATTGATTCCTTTCAAGGTCGATTTAATTGCTAAAATCGAATGAGCAAAGGGTACGCCAACATTTCGGAGAACGGTAGAGTCGGTTAAATCGCGCTGCAAACGTGATATCGGAAGTTTTGCCGAAAGATGCTCGAATAGTGCATTGGCTAAACCCAAATTGCCTTCGGCGTTTTCGAAATCAATGGGATTTACTTTATGTGGCATTGCCGATGATCCTACTTCGCCCTCTTTGATTTTTTGTTTGAAATAATCCATCGAGATATAAGTCCATATATCACGAGCCAAATCAATGATAATGGTATTAATTCGTTTCATGTTATCAAACAAGGCCGCCATATTGTCGTAATGTTCTATTTGAGTGGTGGTTTGCGATCGTTTCAATCCCAAAGTGGCATCTACAAATTGGTTGGCAAAGTCGCGCCAATTAATTTCCGGATAAGCTACACAATGTGCGTTAAAGTTGCCAGTTGCGCCACCAAATTTAGCGGAAAATGGCACTTGACGTAAAGTATTTAATTGAATACTGATTCGCTCGATAAACACGTCCAACTCTTTCCCTAGTCGGGTGGGCGATGCCGCCTGTCCGTGGGTACGTGCCAACATCGATACCCCCTGCCATTCGGTCGATAATTGTTTTAACAAATCAATTAAAACCAATATTTGAGGATAATAGGTATCCATTAATGCTTCTTTCAAACTTAATGGGATGGCAGTATTATTAATATCTTGAGAGGTTAATCCAAAATGGATAAATTCGAGGTGTTGATCAAGACCCAATT
The DNA here is from genome assembly GCA_022606495.2 of Halesus radiatus. Taxonomy (NCBI): domain Eukaryota; kingdom Metazoa; phylum Arthropoda; class Insecta; order Trichoptera; family Limnephilidae; genus Halesus; species Halesus radiatus. The sequence goes on along the minus strand of JAHDVE020003615.1, from coordinate 13,103 downwards.
CTGTGAATTTATTTTTCAAGAAATATTCAACCGCTTTCACATCGTGATTGGTGGTACGTTCAATATCTTTAACCGCCAGAGCATCGGCTTCGCTAAAATTTTTATAGATCAATCTAAATTGATCAAACAGCACTGGGTCTATTGATTTCAGTTGAGGTAAAATGCCACACAAAGCAATAAAATACTCAACTTCTACTCGAACCCGATAACGGATAAGTGCGAATTCTGAAAAATAGTTCTCTAACTGATTCACTTGTGGCTGATACCTACCATCAATCGGAGAAATGGCTTTTAGACTAAATATTGCTTTATTCATTTATTTACTGATTTATTTTATTTATTGCACCACTGACAGACTTCCGTCTGGGTTAATATTATATTTTCTTATCGGGCTTCCGCTCGATAAGAGAATAAAAGCTGACCCATTACAGGGTCTAAATGGAAACCGCCATTTATTCGACCATAGCCCCAGGCGGAAGCCCACGAAAAAGGAAGTCCGAGGGAAGAAGTTTACAGAATTTAATCGTGCGTAATGCCATTTAATCCCTCTAGCATATTGTTGCACATGCTTTTAAAGTTAAATTTAGGTGTCCAGCCCCATTCTTCTCTAGCGCAAGTATCGTCCATTTTATTGGGCCAACTATCGGCAATGGCTTGTCGGACGGGATCTATTTGATACTCTATTTCGAAGTTGGGATAATATGATTTCAGTTCGTTAAATAACATTTCAGGATCAAGACTCATGGATGTTACATTAAACGAATTGCGATGAATTAATTTGTCGGCATCAGCCTCCATCAATTGAATGGCAGCGTTAAGTGCATCGGGCATATACATCATATCCATAAAAGTGCCAGCTGCTAGGGGACAAGTAAATTTATGACCTTTTATTGCCGCATGAAATATTTCGACAGCATAATCGCTGGTACCACCGCCAGGCAATGTTTTGTAAGATATTAAGCCTGGGAAGCGCACCGAACGGGTATCCACTCCAAACCGTTTATGGTAATAATCGCTTAGCAATTCGCCAGTCACTTTTGTTACGCCATACATGGTTTGTGGGCGTTGTATAGTGTCTTGTGGGGTGTTATTTTTGGGTGCACCGTCACCAAAGGCCGCAATAGAACTTGGGGTAAAAACAGCACATTGGTTTTCGCGAGCTATTTCCAATAAATTATATAAGCCATCAACGCCAATATGCCATGCCAATTGAGGTTTAGCTTCGGCAACTGCCGACAATAAGGCCGCCATGTTATAAACGGTATCTATTTTATACCGTTTCACAATATCAGCTATTTGTTGGGGCTGGCTGATATCAGCTATTTCAGAAGGCCCCCCATCAAGCAACTCGCCTTTTGGTTCAGCACCTTTAATGTAACCAGCTACAATAGAACTGGAAGGATAACGTTTTCGTAAACTGGCCGTTAGCTCAGTCCCAATTTGCCCTGTAGATCCAATAATAAGAACATTTTTCATTGTCAGCGATTATAAATTTTATTATAATTTTGAACTAGATAAGCTCACAAAAGTAGTACTTTTAATGAGATTTGCAAACTGTAACAGTTCAGCACCCTCTTGTGCTCGCTTCGCTCGCTTAGGACTTTTTCACTAAGGCGAATAAGGCGCACAAAGGCGCACAAAGGCAGGATCGTATAGAAAAGGCAGGATCGCATAGGAAAAGGCAGGATCGCATAGGAAAACAGAATAACATTGAAAAGGGAGGTCACATAAAGTAATTGATTCCTTTTCCTATGCGATCCTGCCTTTCCTATACGATCCTGCCTTTTCCTACGCAATCGGGCCTTTTTCTACACGATTCTGCCTTTGTGCGACTTTGTGCGACTTATTCGCCTTAGTGAAAATGTCCTAAGCGAGCAAAGCGAGCACAAAGAACACAAAGAACACAAAGCCCAGTCTCGAAATATTCGTTAAATTTGCACCAATTATAGAATATGCAAAATGGATACAATTAATAATAAAAAAATAGCCTTCTACACCCTTGGGTGCAAACTGAATTTCTCGGAAACCTCAACAATTGCTCGGGCTTTTGTAGAAAATGGTTACCAGAAAGTAGCTCCTACAGAAGTGGCTGATATATACGTAATCAATACCTGTTCGGTGACAGAGCAAGCAGATAAAAAATGCCGACAAATTATTCGGAAATTCATCAAACAAGCTCCTGATGCAATAGTAGCAGTAACAGGTTGCTATGCTCAATTGAAGCCTCAAGAAGTGGCGGCTATCCCAGGAGTTGATTTGGTTTTAGGAGCCGATGCCAAAGGTCAGTTATTTGAATATGTCAATCAGATGAATGAAAAAGGAAACGCCAAAGTGTACTCGTGCGAGATTAATAAGGTGGAAAGTTTCTTTAAATCATACTCGTCTGGCGATCGAACCCGATCATTTATGAAGGTGCAAGACGGGTGTAGTTACCAATGTAGCTACTGTACAATTCCATTGGCACGAGGGAAAAGTAGAAATATATCAATCGAACAATTATTGGTAGAAGCCCGCAATATTGCAGCCAACGGTACAAAAGAAATAATTTTGACAGGTGTTAATATAGGTGATTTTGGACGCAGTAACGGCGAGCGATTTATTGACCTGCTTACAGCTTTGGACACCGTTGAGGGAATTGAAAGATATCGGATTTCGTCGATTGAACCCAACTTATTATCTCACGAAATCATTGAACTGATAGCAAAATCGACAAAGTTTTTGCCTCATTTCCACATCCCGCTACAATCGGGTAGTAATAAAATATTGAATTTAATGAAACGTCGTTATCAACGCGAAACTTTTGCCGACCGATTAGACAAAGCCCGACAATTGATGCCAAATGCTTTTTTTGGTGTTGATGTGATTGTGGGATTCCCCGGAGAAACAGATGCAGATTTTGAAGAAACGTTTGATTTTTTACGAATTCTTCAACCCAGCTTTTTACATGTATTTCCGTATTCCGAACGTCCAAACACCGCAAGCGCTTCACTTCCAGATAAAGTAGATGATGTAATATTAGCCGATCGAGCAAAGCGATTAAATACCCTCAGTACCCATTTACATCGACTTTTTTATACCCGAAACATTGGTGAACAAACGTCAGTATTGTTCGAATCGACCCGTCAAAATGGAAATATGTTTGGTTATAGTGCAAATTACATAAAAGTTGAAACTCCTTATAATAAAGAACTCGTCGGGAAGATTATTGATGTGAAGTTAGTTAAAATTGCCGAATCGGAAAACATGGAAATTATGATTGCAGGTTAATTATTCGCTGCGGAATGACAAAACAATAACGATGAAAATCAATGGTTAATAATTTATCAATCAGATATTAAAAAAAAAAGCCATTGGCTTTTCATCGTTATTATTTAGTCCATTCTTAGAATAAAAAGTTCTACAAAATGTAATCGATCGAAACTTACACAAAAGTTGAAGACAGCTTACACAAAAGTTGAAGATCGTTTACAGAAAAGTTGAAGACAGTTTACACAAAAGTTGAAGATCGTTTAAGGAAAAGTTGAAGTTGAAGATAAACTATACTAAAAGCATGAAGTATCATAATTCTTAATTACTTCGCATTCATTAGATGTCATTTGATTTATTGTTTCGTCATTCCTTACAGCAAGCAAAAAAGACAAGATTACTCAAGTGATCTTGTCTTTTTTATAAACGCTTTCTTTATCAAGCTGTCGTGCTAGGAATTCCCTTTGCGTCAAGTCATAATTGTTTTATATCTTTACAGTCATTTATAAAATTAATTTGACTATGAAGTATATTTGTTTTATTGTTATTGCCGTTCTTATTCTTGGGTTTGAGGCTTGCCAACCGTCTCGCCCGATCAAAAAAGTAGAGACTTTTACTGAAGCCCTTGATCCTGCATCTGATAGTATAGCCAATTGGACACAAGTGCCAAAGGGTTTGCAATTATCGTTTGGCAGTACCGATTTACGGTACCCAAAAAGTAGTATCCCTACTATTGCTAATAATTGTGTATGGAAAGGGCACGCTTGGAAAGGCGAACGTGTGTATGCGCAATTGGTATTATGGTCGGCGAGCGATATACAGCAGATTGAATTAGAATTTTCTGATTTTCAATCAAAAACAGCAACACTACAGTCGGGTATCGCAAAAGCTCAATTTGTTCGTTATGTACTCACCGACATTTTCGAACCAGGTTGTGGGTATCGAAAACCAGCAGATTTCCCCTCCTCACTAAGTCCAGATATGCTGGACACTTTAGACTGTTTTAATTTGGAGGCAAAAACAAGTCGTCCTGTTTGGGTAAGTATCGATATACCCGCCACAGCCGAGCCGGGTATTTACAAGGGCACGCTGAGTGTATTTGCAACTAATCAGAAAAAACAAGATCTTTCGATCGAATTTGAAATACAAGCCCAAACACTTCCTGCACCCAAAGATTGGGCATTCCATCTTGATTTATGGCAACACCCCTCGGCAGTGGCACGGGCAGAAGGAGTAGAATTGTGGTCGGAACAACATTGGGCTGCCATCAGTACTTGTATGCGTAGATTGGCTGAAGCTGGACAAAAAGTAATTACAACGACAATGAATAAAGATCCTTGGAATGTGCAAACCGAAGATGCTTATGCTGATATGATTCGGTGGACAAAAGGGGCTGATGGTCGATGGGTTTATGATTACACTATATTTGACCGATGGGTAAAATTAATGATAGACTTAGGGGTGAATAAGCAAATTAATTGTTATTCGCTAGTACCTTGGAATAACGAAATACACTATTTTGATCCCCAAACAAGCACTTATGTGAATGTGGTAGCAAAACCAGGAACCAAAGAGTTTCAAGAAATGTGGACACCCTTTCTAAAAGATTTTGTACAACATCTGAAAGAAAAGAATTGGTTGTCAATTACAAATATAGCGATGGATGAGCGATCGCCAGCCGAAATGAAATTAACGCTAGCCTATTTAAAGGCTACAGCTCCTGAATTGGGTATTGCTTTAGCAGATAATCATAAAAGCTATAAAGAGTATCCTTATTTAAAGGATATTAGTATTGGTTTTGGGAGTGGTTTTGATGCAACTGATCTACAATACCGAAAAGATAATAAGTTAGTCAGTACTTATTATGTATGTTGCTCGGATAAATTCCCCAATGTTTTCACCTTCTCGCAACCTGCCGAAGCTACTTATATGGCTTGGTATGCAACAGCATTGGGTTTAGATGGCGTCTTACGATGGGCTTATAATTCGTGGACAAAAGATCCAAATATCGATTCACGTTTTCGTACTTGGCCTGCAGGCGACACTTATATTGTTTACCCTGGCAATCGGAGTTCGATACGTTTCGAACGTTTAAGAGAAGGAATACAGGATGTTGAAAAAATCCGTTTGTTACGCGATAAATTTATTGCATCAGGCAATACCGAAAAATTAGATCAATTGAATACAATGGTGTCGGTGTTCAATACAAGTGAAATACCTACTCGGCCTTGTGGCGAGTTAATTAATGAAGCAAAAGCGCAATTGTACGAATTGAGTAAATAAAAAAAAGAGCGATGATTATAGCGAACCCTATATACGATGTTGTTTTTAAACGAATGATGGAGAACGAGCGTGTAGCAAAATTTTTCATCGGGACACTTTTAGAACAAGAAATAGAATGTATAGAAGTGAGGCCACAAGAGTTGACCTTTGTGCACGAATCAAAGGGCGTAACAGTATTCCGACTTGATTTTGTAGCCACTATCAAAACAGCAACAGGCGAATACCAAAAAATACTTATCGAAGTTCAAAAGGCAAGAAATCTAATTGACATTCAAAGATTTCGTAATTATTTAGCTGAACAATATAAGCAAGAAAACAAAATTGGAGAAGAAGATCAAAGTCTACCAATAGTTACCATCTATATTTTGGGATTTTTACTGCCCGAAATAGAGGTAGCGTGCTTAAAAGTTGACCGAGTTTATCGAGATCTTACAAGCAAAGCCGTTATCAATACAAAGTGTGATTTTGTCGAAAAATTGACACACACCAGCTATGTTGTACAAGTTTTAAGGGTAGATGACAGATACCAAACACTATTGGATAAATTATTGAGTGTATTTGAACAGAATCACTTTCAAGATGGTAAAAAAACCACAAAACTCTTCACGCATCCAACCGACAATGAGGATATTAAAATATTGATCGATGTGTTGTACCACAGTGCAGCTAATGAAGAGCAACGAAAAGAGTTAGATACAGAGCAAGAGGCTTGGAGAACCATCAATGCTATGTTGAAAGAAAGCGATGCTCAAAAGGATAAGCTTCTTAAAGAGAAAGAGAAAGAGCTTGAAGAGAAAAATAAAGCGCTTGAAGAGAAAAATAAAGAGCTTGAAGAGAAAGATAACGCACACGCCTTATTACTTAAAGAACTTGCAGAACTGAAACGCAAACACAACGAAAAATGATTATAGCGAACCCCGCATCCTGCGAAGCTTTTGAGAGGATGATGAAAAATGAACAAGTAGCAAAATTTTTTCTCGCAACCATTTTAGACCAAGAAATTGAGTGCCTCGAAATAAAGCCTGCAGCCTTAACTAATAGAAGCGCAAAAGAGAATTGTCAAGAAGAAAAAGGAGTTTCTTGACGAACAGAAAAGAAGTATCGAGGAGAAAAAGAGGCTTCTTGACGAAAGAAAAAATATATCTTGAGGAGGAAGAAAAACTCCTTACAGAGAAAGATCGGATTGTAGACGAAATGAAACGCAAGTACGAATAAAGGCGTCGTTCACTGTAAAAGAAACAAACGAGCGAAACACAAATACACAAAGATAAACACAAGGCATCGTAGAGAAGGCATCCCTTGTCTTTGAAGTTTTACAAAAAAGAATATAAATGGCTGATTATCTAAATCATGGAGCATTAAAGGTCAATCAAGGCATTGAACAACCTCCAATTGTAAACCCGGCGGCTGTTGACCGAATTAAACGCAATAAACAAGGCTTACTGACAGTGGATCAGTACGTAGAAGGCATATTACAATCCAATATTACGGTATTAAGTAAGGCCATCACTTTGATTGAGAGCACACGCCCCGATCATTATTTATTGGCACAGCAAGTGATCGAACGTTGTTTACCGTATGCAGGAAAATCGTTTCGGATTGGAATCACAGGGGTACCTGGTGCAGGGAAAAGTACTTTTATCGAATCGTTTGGAAGTTTGCTCACCAGTAAGGGATCTAAATTGGCTGTATTGGCTATCGACCCTAGCAGTCAACAATCTAAAGGAAGTATTTTGGGAGATAAAACCCGAATGCAAGAACTATGTGTCGACCCCAATGCATTTATACGCCCCAGTCCCTCAACCGGATCGCTTGGTGGTGTGGCTCGGAAAACCCGCGAATCGGTAGTGCTGTGCGAAGCCGCAGGTTTTGATGTCATTTTTATTGAAACAGTAGGCGTGGGTCAATCGGAAACAGCCGTACATTCGATGGTTGATTTCTTTTTGCTACTGATGATTTCTGGAGCTGGCGACGAATTGCAAGGCATCAAACGAGGTATTATGGAGATGGCCAATCTGTTGGTGATCAACAAAGCCGATGGAGCAAATATCAATAAAGCCCAATTGGCAAAGGCACAATACCAAAGTTCGATGTATTTGTTTCCATCTAACGAATCGGGTTGGAAACCAGTGGCAGCTACTTGCTCGGCACTCGAAAAAATAGGTTTAGACGAAGTTTGGGAAACCATACAATCTTACAAAGATTTGACTAATAAGAATGGTTTCTTTGAAAAAAAACGGATGGATCAAACCAAATACTGGATGTACGAAACCATTAATGCTGCCTTGCAAAGCAATTTCTATAATGCAGATCAAATAAAATCAAACCTAGCCGATTACGAACAAAAAGTGATTAACAATCAGTTAAGTCCGTTTGAAGCTGCTCGACAATTACTCGAATTAAGTAATCATCAATAATAACATTTTTATTAAAATGAAAACATATCTCATAACAGGAGGCGCTGGTTTTATCGGTGCTAATTTCGTAAAACATTTCTTGAAAACGCATCAAGATGTACAATTGATTGTGCTAGATGCTTTGACCTATGCAGGTAATTTAGGTACCATTGCCGAAGAAATAAAGCAGACAAACTGTCGATTTGTTAAAGGTGACATTGCCGACCGAACTTTGGTGAATGCGCTATTTACCGACAATAAAATTGATTTTGTGGTGAATTTCGCAGCTGAATCGCACGTGGACAGAAGCATTACGCATCCCGAAATATTTTTGAACACCAATATCATGGGGACGCAAGCTTTGCTTGATGCTGCCAAACGTCAGTGGGCTATTGGAACAGACCAAAACTCGTACCCGATTTATCGTGAAGGGGTGAAATTTCTGCAAGTTTCCACCGACGAGGTTTATGGAAGCTTAGGCGAAACAGGTTATTTTACCGAACATACCCCACTTGACCCACGAAGTCCATACAGTGCATCGAAAACGGGTGCCGATCTCATTGTTAAGGCTTATGCCGAAACGTTTAAGATGCCAGTCAATATTACCCGCTGTTCTAACAACTATGGTCCGTTTCATTTTCCAGAGAAATTGATCCCTTTGATCATCAAAAATATTCTGGAAGGAAAACAATTGCCAGTTTATGGCGATGGCAGCAATGTGCGCGATTGGTTATATGTAGAAGATCATTGCAAGGCCATTGATCTGGTGCTGCACAAAGGTCGAGTGGGCGATGTGTATAATGTTGGTGGACACAATGAAAAACAAAACATAAGTATTGTGAAGTTGGTGATTTCTACTATACGCAGTATGATGGAGCAAACACCAAAATACAGAGAAGTGCTCAAAAAGAAAAACACAGATGCGAAAGGAAATATTGATATTAGTTGGATTAATGATGATTTAATAACTTTTGTACAAGACCGATTGGGACACGATATGCGCTATGCAATTGATCCCAATAAAATAACAAGCGAGTTGGGTTGGGTACCCGAAACTCGGTTTGAAGAAGGAATCGTGAAAACAATAGAATGGTATTTAACCCATCAAGCTTGGGTTGACGAGGTAACCAGTGGCGATTATCAGAAGTATTACGACCAGATGTATGGCGCAAAGTAGTAAGTGCGACATACGATTTAGCGACACAAGTATCACGACTCCCGTATGAGATGTTAGATTTAATTGCAGATAAACGACAAAGATTAAGTAAGTTGCAACTCCTTTCTTCGAGATTTCGCCCTAAGAAAGGGTGGCACTCGGACAAATAAATCACCGTTTATTTACCGCAAATAATTAATAATTAATTAATATTATGGCTTTACTGTTTAGAATTCAATTAGAGGGCGTGAAAGACCCTATCGTTATGCGTAAAATACAAATGCCTGACAAATCAAACTTTCATGATTTACATGACGCTATTCAGGCGATATTTGGTTGGGAAGATAGTCATCTATTCAATTTTACCGATAAACGAGGTCGACCAACTGTGTCAATAGCCGAACCATCTCCTTACGATGATCGACCAGTTATCGATAGTCATAAAACCTTGTTATCAAAACACTTCAAAACAGCAGGTGATAAAATGATTTACACTTATGATTTTGGAGATAACTGGGAACATACTGTTGAATTCGAAGGCATTAACGATACTAAGACAAAGGGACCGGCTTGTGTTGAGGCTGTAGGTGCATGTCCGCCAGAAGATTGTGGTGGTGCGCCAGGATATCACAATTTAAAGGAAATCATGAGTGATCCTGATCATCCTGAATACGAAGAAATGCTGGAATGGATGGGCTATGAAGACGGATCCGAATGGAATCCTAATAAAGTGTAAAAAAGGTAATTTTCAATGTCGCATCTAATAATATAATTTATGGCTTTACTATTTCGAGTTCAATTAGAGGGCGTGAAAGACCCTATCGTCATGCGTAAAATATGGTTGCACGATAAGTCCGACTTTTATGCTCTGCATGACATGATTCAGTTGAGGTTTGGTTGGTGGGGGAGCCATTTATTCAATTTCGTAAAACGAAGTCGGCCAGCTGTAACAATATCCCCACCTTACGATAATGGGGATGATGATGATGATCAACCTGCAAATGACAAGATGCTGCGATTGTTATCGAAATACTTCAAAAAAGTAGGCGATAAGATGATTTACACTTATGATTTTGGAGATAATTGGGAGCATGTTATTACATTAGAGGGTATTAGCGACGGTGAAGCGCCAATTACATTGGAGACTATGTGTGATGAAGATATAGGACGCTGCCCTCCGGGAGATTGCGGTGGTGCACCAGGATATGAACTATTTAAAGAAATCATGGCCAACCCTCATCATCCAGAATATCGAGAAATGATGAAATGGATGGGCTATGAAGAGGGCGACAAATGGAATGCTCATTTAGAAGATAAAGCTAAATAAGCCTAGAGGTATCAACAATTAATAGCGAAAAAGATGGTAGAAGAAGTTACTACAAAAAACACAAAGAACGAAATTTTAGCGGCTTACGAAGATTTGCTAAAGAAAGTTCAAGATAAAAAAACGGAAGAACCCAAAAAGGTTCAAGAAAAACAGAAACAAGAAACCTTGGTTAAAACAGCCGAGAATTTAACTTATCAAGGAATTGTGCAGGAAGTGTCGGGTTTGAAAATGAACCTGTCAGGATCGTTAGATAAATTGAGCGAGAGTTTTGTTTTAGAGTTCAAAAAGTTTGAAGAATTGCAAAAGGCCATCCAAATAGAACGTCAAACGCTTGAGGACTTGTATCAACTGTCGGTCAATACCGATTCGTTGTCGGTGATGTTGCTGGCTCAAAAAGAAAAACGCGAACAATTTACGCAAGATATTGCCACACAACGTGCCGACTTTGATGAGAAAATGAAACGCGACAAAGAGGTTTTTGATGTCGATATGGCCGATAAAAAGCTACAGTGGAAGAAAGATCAGGAGAACTATTTAACAAAATTGAAAGAAGAAACTGATCTGAATAAAAAGAATAAGGATCGGGAAGAAGAGGAGTTTAAATACAATTTAAAACTGAGTCGCAAAAAAGAAAGTGATTTGTATTTAGAGGAAAAGCAAAAGTTAGATAAGGAATTAAAAGATAAAAAAGCACTATTCGAGCAAGAGTTTATCCAACGTGAAATGCAGGTTAAAGAGTTTGAAACAGAGCTAGCTACATTGCGGAAGCAAAGTCAGGCTTTTCCTGCAGAATTGGCTTTGGCAGTAGAAACCGCAGTACAAGCAAGTAGCGACAAACTAAAAATGGAATTTAAGTTCGAAAAAGAACTGACCGCCAAACAAAATGAAGGCGAATTAAAACTGCGTGATCAGATTATACGTACGTTGGAAAACAAAATTAACGACCAAGATTTGATCATTAAGGATCTGTCGTCTAAAACAGTAACCGCCGAAGCTAGCGTGAAAGATATTGCCATGAAAGCAATTGAAAGTTCGTCTAAATTTCACATTATAGATAAAAATAGAGAGGACGCGAAAGTGTAATCAATGCCACGTAGGGCTGATGCACTGCATCAACAGTGCCCTGCACTAATTTGAACAGCACCTCCAGTACGGTGCTGTTACGTAACTGCTTGGTTAAAATGTATACAAAAAGACACGACCCGCTGGTCGTGTCTTTTTTGTATATAAGCAGTAGAGATTAATTAAACGATGTTATAAATGAATGATATTTGGGCTAAAGCCCGAGTGCACTTCATTACATAAAAATGGGCTTTAGCCCATTTTTTAGGCAATAGAGTGCACTCGGGCTTTAGCCCAAATAAAAAGCTGATTGTTTTGAATTGATAACATCGTTTAATTACTCTCTACTGCTTATTTCTACAAATGGCAGTTATCAAATTTCAAATTTTTTGAGATAAAACACCGATTGCTTATTTATTGACGAATCCAAAGAGTATTTATCCTTTAATTACGGCAATCGGACTTAATTCTACTCTAATTTTCACCAAATCGGTCTGAAAAGCCATTACTTCTTGAATGTTTTTATAAGCAGATGAAGCTTCGTCTAAATCGCTATTTCCACGAATAGCGTGAATAATTCCTTGATTATCCAAAATAGCCTGCTCGTGGGCTAAATCCAATGTTTTCACAGCTTGGCTTCTACTCATTAGTCGGCCTGCACCATGCGAACAGCTCATAAAACTTTCAGGATTACCCAAGCCTTCAACAATATACGATTTTGTTCCTTGTGACCCAGGAATAATACCAATTTCGCCTTCTTTTGCCGAAGTAGCTCCTTTTCTATGCACCAAAACTTTTTCTCCGAAATGTGTTTCCCAAGCTGCATAATTATGTGCTATATTGATAATTGGCTCAAACGCAACATCAACCACATCAGCAAAAGCCATCTGCACACGCTCCATCATTAATTTTCGATTAGCAAAGGCAAATGCCACACAATATTTCATCTCTTCGTAATACGCTTTCGCCTCGGGTGTCGATAAAGGTAAAAAAGCTAAATCGTGTTTAGGATTAACCGACGACTGCCAAATAGCATTTAACTGAATAGCCTTCTTGTTATAGTAATCGGCAACTGTTTTTCCTAAATTACGACTTCCCGAGTGAATCATCACCCATAAATAACCATCTTGACATTGTTGAAATTCGATAAAATGATTTCCGCCGCCCAAAGATCCTACTTGCTTTAAAGCACCTAAATACTGATTTTTAACAATATGTAAATGATCTATTTCCAATTGCGGCATCACATTAGCGGATTGAGCACGATCGTGTCGCTCAAAACCAATTGGGATAGTCGCCCTAATACCCGACATCACCTGTTTAATTCTCTCTTTTCCGCAATCTGCTACCTTAATATTTGTTTTTACGGCACACATACCACAACCAATATCCACACCCACAGCATTCGGAACAATCACCCCTTTCGTTGCCATCACTCCCCCAATTGGCATTCCATACCCCTGATGCGCATCGGGCATCAAACAAATATGTTTAAAAGCAAATGGTAAATTTGCTAAATTATTCGCTTGGTCAATTGCCCCTTGCTCGGCATTATTCAACCACATTTTGATAGGCAACTTGTTGCTCGAAATAACTTTTTCCATTTCGTTTTGTTTAAAAGGTTTTTCACCTT
>JAHDVE020003614.1:0-62781 GCA_022606495.2 Halesus radiatus | reverse complement strand
AGAATAAATTAATAAAACATATATGATCAACTTGTATCTAGAAACTGAATACACATTCATTTTAGATCAACTTGTATCTAGAAACTGCGAATACATCAATTGGAGCAACGAAAGGAGAGTAAATGAATAAAAAATAAATTGAACGTATGCTCAAGGAGAATAAATGAATAAAAAATAAATTGAACGTATGCTCAAGTCGGTGCTTGAAAATAGACTGTAAGATTAATTTGAAGAAACTCAAATTAGCTGATCTAACAGACAATGAAATCTCTATACATTTATTTTATTTTATTTATTAAACTTAAAATAGTTCCACTTCATGCGGTCTAATATAAACTTATATATTTTTACGTATTGCTTATTTCCAATACTTAATGCATACATAATTTTTATATCCTACTCTAAATATTCTTAATTTAGGTACCTATTTTTTTTTTAATTCAGTGTTTACTAAGCTATATACAAATTGATGCCTTTATAGGTACTGTAACAGTAAACAATTTTGTGTTTGGGATTTTTTTTTGTCTAATATCTTCTTTCTTTCTTGTATGGTATGTGTGGAAGTTTTTATTTTAATACAGTTTGTCTCTAAAGTAAGGTGATTGTAAATTGTTAATATTCTATTTTTTTTATATTCTATAAAGGGGACGGTATTAGAAATTAAGTGTTTTATTATTTAAAACAATTAATAATTAGAATTAATATAAATTAATACAATTAAAAGTTGACAGCGTAAGATTATTAAAAAGTTTTTATCTAATTCTCATCTATATTTGGTATTTATATACCAAGAAGTGTAAATTCGTCTCTATTTACAAGCGAATGCTTTTGATACAATATAATAGTACAAAAAAGGTCATGGGATTGTTTTTAGTAGGAAACACATTTTTCTTATAACTACATAATTATATTTTTTTAATATTATCTTGGATTAAACCATTAAATATTTAATTATATAATTAATAATGACTCCACAAAGTTATCAATCATTTGAAGAAAACATACAATATTTTTTTAATATATGAGAAAATATCACAATTACTCGCTCATTAGAAGATTTCGCGTAAAAATAATTTTTGATATCGCCAATAAAACACAGTGTGAATAAAACTATATTATTTCTAACCCACCTCAATAAAACAGATGCTTGTGATTAGAAAGGTTCATATTATTATTTCGTTGATAAAGTTAATTGTTCATCTTTGAACGGAATATTTTTATTCCTTTGTAACTTATACGATTGTTAAAAACAATTACCACATATTTTTTTAACAGAATATATTATCCAAAATAATACCATCTTATCATTTTGAATAAGAGAAATTGTTCTCAAATTAATTGCATTTTGTCAGCGCGCTAAAGGTGATATTTAAAAAGCAACATGTCCTCCCGCCGAAAAGCCGGGCTCAGCGGTGAACAACGCCGGCGGCTGGACTGTAGGACTGAGAGAATTCGTAGGTTAGCGTTCTCTTTCCGTGTGACGAACTCCCCCGCCCCCCTCTCTCCCCGCACGCCTCAACCCATGTTTACAATCTTCGTCATACCTACATACATATTCATTTCTAGATCAACTTGAATCTAGAAACTGAGAATACATCAAACGGAGCAACGAAAGTAGAATAAATTAATAAAACATATATGATCAACTTGTATCTAGAAACTGAATACACATTCATTTTAGATCAACTTGTATCTAGAAACTGCGAATACATCAATTGGAGCAACGAAAGGAGAGTAAATGAATAAAAAATAACCGTTAAACTGGATCTACCTTTAACACCGTTTATCTTGGCTCCGGTGGGAAACATCTGCACGAGTTGGCAACAGTGCCTTAATCATTACCAAGGTTGTCAGTTTGCAACTGACCCCAGTCGGTATGTTCGTCATCAAAATATAACAAATTTGCTCCAGTTTAACGGTTATTTTTTATTCATTTACTCTCCTTTCGTTGCTCCCATTGATGTATTCGCAGTTTCTAGATACAAGTTGATCTAAAATGAATGTGTATTCAGTTTCTAGATACAAGTTGATCATATATGTTTTATTAATTTATTCTCCTTTCGTTGCTCCGTTTGATGTATTCTCAGTTTCTAGATACAAGTTGATCTAGAAATTAATATGTATGTAGGTACCTACAACGAAGATTGTTAACATGGGCTGAGGCGTGCGGGGAGAGAGGGAGGGGGAGTTCGTCAGACGGAAATAGAACGCTAACCTACGAATTCTCTGTCTCACAGTCCAGCCGCCGGCGTTGTTCACCGCTGAGCCCTGCTTTTCGGCGGTAGGACATGTTGCTTTTTAAATATCACCTCTAGCGCGCTGACAAAATACAATTAATTTGAGAACAATTTCTCTTACTCAAAATGATAAGGTGGTATTATTGTGCATAATTTATTCTGTTAAAAAATATGTGGTTATTGTTTTTAACAATCGTATAAGTTACAGAGGAATAAAAATATTCCGTTCAAAGATGAAAAATGAACTTTATCAACGGAATAATAATATGAACCTTTCTTATCATGATCAATGAGCTAGGTTAGAAATAATATAGTTTTAGTCAAACTGTGTTTTATCGGCGATATCAAAAAATATTTTTGCGCGAAATCTTCTGAGCGAGTAATTGTGCTATTTTCTCATATATTAAAAAAATATTTTATGGTTTCTTCAAATGATTGATTTGTATTAGCGTTTTGCAATATATCGTAAGGAATAAATACAGTAAGCTTTTTTTTTTTTCTCAATTTAACATGTATGAAAACTTAGATCAAGCCGTATTAGTTTTGATAATTTAACTGCATCTCTTTATATGGTCTATAAATAATGTGTAATGATAGCCTGTCCAAAAAAAAAACAAGTAATAGATAGGAATAATGTAAGAATAGGAAGTAAGATTTGTATAGCGCCCTTGAGGTGATTTTTCACAAAAACGGCGCTATAAAAATCATCCGATTATTATTATTATTATTATTAACTTTGTGGAGTCATTATTAATTATATAATTAAATATTTAATCGTTTAATCCAAGATAATACTAAAAAAATATAATTATGTAGTTATAAGAAAAATGTGTTTCCTACTAAAAACAATCCCATGACCTTTTTTGTACTATTATATTGTATCAAAAGCATTCGCTTGTAAATGGAGACGAATTTACACTTCTTGGTATATAAATACCAAATATAGATGAGAATTAGATAAAAACTTTTTAATTATCTTACGCTGTCAACTTTTAATTGTATTATTTTATATTAATTCTAATTATTAATTGTTTTAAATAATAAAACACTTAATTTCTAATACCGTCCCCTTTATAGAATATAAAAAATAGAATATTAACAATTTACAACCACCTTACTTTAGAGACAAACTGTATTACAATAAAAACTTCCACACATACCATACAAGAAAGAAAAAAGATATTAGACAAAAAAAAATCCCAAACACAAAATTGTTTACTGTTACTCCTAAATAATAATAATAAAGGCATCAATTTGTATATAGATTAGTAAACACTGAATTAAAAAAAAAATAGGTACCTAAATTAAGAATATTGAGACGAGGATATAAAAATTATGTATGCATTAAGTATTGGAAATAAGCAATACGTAAAAATATATAAGTTTATATTAGACCGCATGAAGTGGAACTATTTTAAGTTTAATAAATAAAATAAAATAAATGTATAGAGATTTCATTGTCTGTTAGATCAGCTAATTTGAGTTTCTTCAAATTAATCATACAGTCTATTTTCAAGCACCGACTTGAGCATACGTTCAATTTATTTTTTATTCATTTATTCACCTTGAGCATACGTTCAATTTATTTTTTATTCATTTACTCTCCTTTCGTTGCTCCGATTGATGTATTCGCAGTTTCTAGATACAAGTTGATCTAAAATGAATGTGTATTCAGTTTCTAGATACAAGTTGATCATATATGTTTTATTAATTTATTCTCCTTTCGTTGCTCCGTTTGATGTATTCCCAGTTTCTAGATACAGGTTGATCCAGAAATGAATATGTATGTAGGTACAACGAAGATTTTGAACGTGGTTTGGGCCGGGCGGGGAGAAGGGGGGGGGGGGTCATCACATTGAAAAAGAACGCAAATCTACGAATTCTCTCAGTCCCACATTCAAGCCGCCAGCGTTTCTCGGCGTTGAGCAAATAACCGTTGTTCAGAAATTGAACTCTCCCTTATAAGGGAATTCCCTAAAATCCACGGTAGTCGCCCGCTTGTAGCGGGCTAGATGGTGCGGAGCGATTCAATAATTATGAGGTCTCTCTTCTTTCAAATAGTGTGTGTATGCGTTGGAAAGACAACAAACTATACACATTTTTGTCAACTTGAGCAACGAAAGAACAGTTTGTAAGGTGGTAGAAAATTGTTAAAATTCAGATATTTTATAATATTCTATAAAGGGGACAGTATAAAAAAAATTAAAGTTAGGAATTAAATGTTGTATTCACTAAAACACTTAACAATTGGAATTTATATTAATTAGTGCAATTAATATTAATTATTAGAATTACAAATTGTCAGCATAAAAAACTTATTTTTATTTTTATAAATTTCATTTCTATTTGGTATTTATATTCCAATAAGGTACCTACTTATTAGTGTGAGTTCCTCTCCATTCACAAGTGAATGCTTTTGATAAAAAGAGTTAAAAAAAGTTATGGGATTGTTGTAAGTAGGAAACATATTTTTTCTATACCTACGTAATTATTTTTTTTAGTATTATATTGGGTTAAACTATAAGCTTTTTTTAATGTAAAAGAAAATAGTACAATTAATCGCTCATTAGAAAATTGTTTCTTTCGCGTAAAAAATATGTTTGATATCGCCGATAAAACATAGTTTGAATTTTATTTAAAACTAGATTATTTCTAGCCTAACTCAATAAAAATTTGTGATTAGAAAGGTTCATATTATTATTCCTTTCCTTTGTTTCCGCAACAAAATTTTTCAAAATTTCCGTTCAAATTTGCATTATCTAAGTTATATGTAAGTAGATATTATTCCACGCCGTCATTACGATGTGGTTTTTTTGTTTAATGTTTCATTTGAGATTTGTTAATATTTTTTCATTCAGCTAATAAATTACATTAAGCCTTCAAAGGAGATCAAATTAATTTGTCTCCTCATTGATGAAGTTAATTGTTCATCTTGGACGTAATATTGATACTAAATGATACGACTAAATACTTGAGTCGGGCCATATCAATCTGAATAACAGAAGAGTATGTATAAGATGTATGAATATGAACGAAGCAAGGAGTGTGTGCCAAGACAGAATTGTGTGGCGGTCTTTTCTCTCTGCCTAACCCTGCAGAAACGGCATGATGATTAGTTAGTTATATATGGTAAACTTAAAACAATTTTGTTAAAATTTATTACTTTAATTTTTTATTATTATTTAAATTGGAGTATGTTGTGCGGCTGATGGCAGAAGAGATGAGAAGGAGATTGGTTAGAGGAAGATAGGGAAGTACCTGGTTATTCAGATCTGGTCACCAAAGACGGCGTAAGCCATTTCAAGCAATTTTTATACAAAATCATATATCGTACAGTCCTCAAACAATAAATTTATAATAAACGATTTTTCACAAAAATAACAATTAATTACTATAAATAGCTAAAATTAGCAATTTCCACCATCAGACAACTAGGTGAGCGGTTACGTCGGTCACCAAATTATTGATTAGTTACGATGGTTACAGGTCAAATCCAACTTGTGCCGATTTTATTAATTTTTCTTTTTAAATATTTTTCCACGTTTTTTTTCTATTATAAATTTTAGTAAAACGGTTTATCGCCAACATTATTTAATAATAATTTTTTTTAAACTTATTTTTAAAAATATATTTTACACAGTTTTATTTTTATTATAAATTTTAGTAAAACTGTTTCATCGTTTGAACATTAAATAATGAAAACAAATTAAAGCGTACCTAACTCACTTTTATTCATGTGAGCACCGCTCGAGCAAGTAAGACTTTTGTACCCCAAAATGGGGTATGTTGTGAGGCTGATGGGTAGAGGAAGGTGAGGAAGTACCTGGCTATTCATATCTGGTCAAACACGGCAAAAGCCATTTAAGCAATTTCATTTGATTAATTTGTGTTATTTTACAATTTAGTCAATTAACACAACATACATATATACTGGCTCCAGATTTTTTTTGCTTTAAGTCCACATATATGCAAGGCCAATATCATATTTGGGGATGCTGTGTGGAAGGTATTTTAAGGGAAAGGAAGGAAGTTCAGGGCAAAAAAAAGGTATGAGGGGTGGGTACGAATCTGGGGCTCAGTGCGTCCAGGAGTGACGTATGAGTCCATCCATCCCACTGTCACTGCTACTAGGCAATGATGGGTCGAAAGAGTCTGGTTGGGGAGGCCAAACCTCACCCCATAAACTTGAGCACCCTTGCGAAATCACCAAACTTAGCGAATCACTTGGGGTGACTTATAGCAGAGGTGTTGGTTATCCATTAAATGATTCCCGGGGTGGCGGTACCTACACCCGTCTCCTAAATTCAATTTCCTAAGTTGCAAACAGTTGGGACTCTTGTGCAGTAAACGCATAGAAAAATCATACAGCATTTCATACATACTTGATTGTTAAGAGGAACAGCTGCGCTGCCTGTTTCAAACAAAATTTAATTTTGGATTTGAGGCCAAAATACTCACCTAAGACTAATGATATTTTTTTAATCAAAAAGTATAGTAAATATCTAGTATTTATAACTATATCGTATTAAAAGTAATTTATCCATTTTTCTATTACGTTATGAAATAGAGGCCCTTCAACGAATTCATTTTTTGCGTTTTTAGATGCACCTTTAACAATTATTTGGGGGCTAGCGGTGATTTTAAAAAAAGTTTTGGCCCATCTAGTTAAAATACTCTGAAATATAATATTAAAAAATATATATTTTCAAAATAAGCATTATGGTGGACTTCTAATTAAATTAAAAACGATCAAATTGAATCTCCCAGGTTGAAGGGAGTTGGGACTCTTGTGCAGTTGGCACTTTTGTGCGGAATTCTCATAGAAAAATCATATATCATTTCATGCAAACTCTACTATTAACACCTGGACAAATATCACCTCCATGAACCCGGACACCCCTGCTAATCCACCAAACGAATCTAACCACTTGGTGAGACCTATGACAGAGGTGTTGGTTATCCATCAAATGGTTCCCTGGGCAGCGGTACCTACACCTACCTCCTAGATCGAATCTACCAGGTTAAAAGCAGTTGGGACTCTTGTGCGGTTGGGACTCTTGTGCAATTGGGACTTTTGTGTGGAATTCTCATAGAAAAATCAAATATCATTTCATACAAACTCTACTGTTAAGACGTGCACAAACTTAACCCCCATGAACCCGGCACCCCTGCTAATTCACCAAACGAATCTAACCACTTGGTGAGACCTATGACAGAGGTGTGGTTATCTATTAAATAGTTCCCGGGGCAGCGGTACCTACACCTGCCTCCTAGATCGAATCTACCAGTTTGAAAGCAGTTGGGACTCTTGTGCAGTTGGGACTCTTGTGCAGTTGGGACTTTTGTGCGGAATTCTCATTGGAAAATCATAAATCATTTCATACAAACTCTACTGTTAAGACGTGCACAAACTTAACCCCATGAACCCGAGCACCCCTGCTAAGGCACCAAACATAGCGAACCACTTGATGTGATTTATGGCAGAGGTGTTGGTTATCCATTAAATGGTTCCTGGGTGGCGGTGCCTACACCTGCCTCTGAAATTGAATCTCCCAAGTTAGAAGCAGTTGGGACTCTTGTGCGGTTGGGACTCTTGTGCAATTGGGACTTTTGTGCGGAATTCTCATAGAAAAATCAAATATCATTTCATACAAACTCTACTGTTAAGACGTGCACAAACTTAACCCCCATGAACCCGGCACCCCTGCTAATTAGCCAAACGAACCTAACCACTTGGTGAGACCTATGACAGAGGTGTGGTTATCCATTAAATGGTTCCCTTGGCAGCGGTACCTACACCTGCCTCCTAGATCGAATCTACCAGGTTTAAAGCAGTTGGGACTCTTGTGCAGTTGGGACTCTTGTGCAGTTAGGACTTTTGTGCGGAATTCTCATTGGAAAATCATATATCATTTCATACAAACTCTACTGTTAAGACGTGCACAAACTTAACCCCCATGAACCCGAGCATCCCTGCTAAGGCACCAAACATAGCGAACCACTTGATGTGATTTATGGCAGAGGTGTTGGTTATCCATTAAATGATTCCCGGGGCAGCGGTACCTACACCTGCCTCCCTAATCAAATCTACCAGGTTAAAAGCAGTTGGGACTCTTGTGCAATTGGGACTTTTGTGCGGAATTCTCATAGAAAAATCAAATATCATTTCATACAAACTCTACTGTTAAGACGTGCACAAACTTAACCCCCATGAACCCGGCACCCCTGCTAATTCACCAAACGAATCTAACCACTTGGTGAAACCTATGACAGAGGTGTGGTTATCCATTAAATGGTTTCCTTGGCAGCGGTACCCACACCTGCCTCCTAGATCGAATCTACCAGGTTTAAAGCAGTTGGTACTCTTGTGCAGTTGGGACTCTTGTGCAGTTGGGACTCTTGTGCAGTTGGGACTTTTGTGCGGTATTCACATAGAAAAATCATCCATCATTTCGTACAAACTCTACTGTTAAGACCTGCACAAACTTAACCCCCTACGGACCCGGACACCCCTGCTAAGTCACCAAACTTAGCAAACGACTTGGGGTGATCTATGGTATAGGTGATGCTTATCCATTAAATCCCGTGGCAGCGGTACCTACACCCGCCTTTCAAATTTAATTTCCCAGGATGAAAGCAGTTGGGACTCTTGTGCAGTTGGGACTCTTGTGCAGTTGGGGCTTTTGTGCGGAATTCTCATTGGAAAATCATATATCATTTCATACAAACTCTACTATTAACACCTGGAAAAATCTCACCTCCATGAACCCGGACACCCCTGCTAATCCACCAAACGAATCTAACCACTTGGTGAGACCTATGACAGAGGTGTTGGTTATCCATCAAATGGTTCCCTGGGCAGCAGTACCTACACCTACCTCCTAGATCGAATCTACCAGGTTGAAAGCAGTTGGGACTCTTGTGCGGTTGGGACTCTTGTGCAATTGGGACTTTTGTGCGGAATTCTCATAGAAAAATCAAATATCATTTCATACAAACTCTACTGTTAAGACGTGCACAAACTTAACCCCCCATGAACTCGGCACCCCTGCTAATTCACCAAACGAATCTAACCACTTGGTGAGACCTATGACAGAGGTGTGGTTATCCATTAAATGGTTCCCTTGGCAGCGGTACCTACACCTGCCTCCTAGATCGAATCTACCAGGTTTAAAGCAGTTGGGACTCTTGTGCAGTTGGGACTCTTGTGCAGTTGGGGCTTTTGTGCGGAATTCTAATTGGAAAATCATATATTATTTCATACAAACTCTACTGTTAAGACGTGCACAAACTTAACCCCCCATGGACCCGGACACCCCTGCTAAGTCACCAAACTTTACAAACGACTTGGGGTGACCTATGGTAGAAGTGTTGCTTATCCATTAAATCCTGGGGCGGCGGTACCTACACCCGCCTTTCAAATTAAAAGTCCTAGGTTGAAAGCAGTTGGGACTCTTGTGCGGTTGGGACTCTTGTGCGATTGGGACTCTTGTGCGGTATTCACATAGAAAAATCATACATCATTTCATACATACTCTATTGTTAAGACATTTACAAATCTCACCCGGATGAACCTGGGCACCCCTGCTAAGTCACCAAACATAGCGAACCACTTGATGTGATTTATGGCAGAGGTGTTGGTTATCCATTAAATGCTTCCTGGGTGGCGGTGCCTACACCTGCCTCCGAAATTGAATCTCCCAAGTTAGAAGCAGTTGGGACTCTTGTGCGGTATTTGCAAAAAAATCGTCGAGGTAGTGTTATCCAACGAATCTTTCCGGGGCGGCGGTACCCATACTCGCTAAGAACCAGATATACCAGTTGATAAGCAAAGCACTCTGATTTAAATCGTATCAACAAATGAGCACGGTGAAGGACCACGTGCACGCCTTCGATAAACAAAGCGTCCTGATTGGTTCATTCAAATCGGATCAACAAAGAGAAAAGTGTAAAATGTATATGTGATGGAAAAATGGGCGTGGTTTACAGCAAAATCTATGTGACGAAAGTTGATCTTTTGGATCAACGTTTATATGCCTGCTTTAGTATTGGATCAACAAATTAGGGTGGATCAACAAATTCCTCCGGATCAACAAATTCCTGGCGTACCGTCGCGTCTGATCAACATAGTACGAGAGGGGATCTCTATATATATATATATATATATTAAGTGGCATCTAATGGGATATTACTATCGAAAGCTGCACTGAAATACCAGCATATTTTTTTATCGTTATCTATTTGTCGATCTAGTTATCTATTTATCGATTTATACATGTATGGAGCTGCATATAGCAATAGCATATTGTGTGCTGAGTGATTTTATAAATCCAATGGGGTTAATGTGTACTTTTTAATTACACGCTTTCCAGGAAATTAACAATTTTTATTTGTAACATTTTTGTCAAAAATCATTCCTATTTTAAAAATTAGACACATTTGGCGATAATCAGTCACTTGTTGTGGATCTCCAGATTTAAAAATACGGGTATGTAGATGAAATCATTGTGTTTTCGTAATTCCTTTGATATATTCCCTTTATTAAACTTAAATTTATCATATTAAATTTCGCGGATTTCAGAATATATATCGTGATAAAATCGAATCCGGTAGATGAACATCCCTTCATGTTTTCAATTATTTTTTGTTGTTTCATAGTTTGATTAGAAGTGGTGTTTCCGTAAATTTTCGATTAATTGCATTTTCTGGTAAAAGGGTTTATGATTTTTTTTCAACTTTAGCAAAAAAAGAATTAAGATGTTTGCACATTGTTTAAGTTGCAAATTGGCATCAATGATTTTATTTTTTTCTTTTATTTTCATATATTTGAAGTGTAAACAAAAATGTCGCTTGAGAGCTTCAGTAAACAATTTAATAACAAGATGGCAGATTTTGGACGAAAACTTCAGGCTGACATGACCATGATAGGAAAAGATGACTCTCATCCTGATCTAGCAGCTCTCAAAGAAGAATTCACTTCCTTCAAGCACCAAATATTGTCGGATTTGTGCGCCCTACGCGAGGAAGTAACTCGTCTTGAGCAACGCGTGGATTCGATGGACGCGACATTCTGAAGAAACCTACTGCTTCTTCGTGGAGTGGACGATACGAAATCCGAGAGGACACACGGATCCCTGGTGTCGGGTATTTTGACCGGACTGGGTTGCTCGGAAGATACCATAAAGGATATCGACTATGTGAAGAGATTGAACATTCGAAAAATAAATAAAAACAGGCTCATACTTCTCCGTTTTATTCATACAATGGATCGCCGGACCGTGTGGGAAAAAAATAAGTTCTTAAAAAACAACAAAATCGTAACTGAATCTCTGACCCAGTGCGACAGAAAATATTCAGCAGTGCCAGGGCCGTCTTCAACAATAAAAATAGTTGGACAAGCTATGAAACAATAATCCTTCTTCTCACGGATGAAAGCAGACGTCCCAACCATCCTCAGGGGCAGTTAGATGCTGCAAGCGCCCTCTTGACGCGTAGCAAGGCGTCCACTCACAGTCAATCAGTTCCGCCAGCTCACCAAAAACTCACTCAAAAACTCCCAACCCTGCACCCAGCTCATTTTCTTTCAATCCTGGACCCCAGGCACCACCTATCGGACTCAAACCCATCAGTCTCTGACTCAGAACAAATAAAAAATAAAGTTATCTATAAAAATCAGTGAATAAATAAGTGGGTACCTTCTTATAAATAATTATAATATAATATTATAGTAATTTGCGAACTAGCTTATCTTTATTCCGTATGGGTATTATAATAACCTCTAACTTATTATTAAGAATTTATAATAATAAACACACGTCAACTGGCATGGTAAAATGGTACTATTATCATTATTTTTGCCTATAGTCGTGATCATTTTAATTTATAAATTCACAGTAGATAGCATAATATACCATTTATCAAATTCACTGGTGATTTAAAACTGTATAAACACTACAATATCAGAGGTCTCGGTATTTGAGATTTATCGTCTACTAAAATAATAATGACAAACTCAATATTATATTCCACAAGATCCATTCGGATAAGACTACCTATATATTTTTGGTGTTTGTTTATCTCTTATTATATTTATCAATTAATCACCTACATTAGAGACGCTCACAAATCATTACAACATTATTTCATATTTATGGTACTTGTATAAGTATACCTATACGCAGTGGCGGCTCGTGGTTTCTGGGTGAGCTAGAGTGCTAAGATTGAAAAATACGACGTTATTGATGTTGTTGTAGCCGAAAATGTTTTTTTTTTCAAATTTGATTTTTTTTGTGGAGATTTAGATGGTAGGTAGGGCACTAAAGTCACGAGCCGCCACTGCCTATACGTATATATTTGATACTGAAAAATAAATTAATTTATTTGGTATGCGAGGTACCTGATGTCACATTATATTATAAATGTAAGTAGTTTCTGACCATGTGTTGTCATTATATTCCAATCGCACAAGGGGTATTTGCCATCTACTAAATTACTAAATAATATGTATTTTTAGGTATAGATCTAGAGTATGTATATATTTTTTGAACTGTACACCTCCTAATAGACACATAGTGGTGATTTCAGATTGAACCGCTGTTTTTATTATTTCCATACCTCCATCTCCAGAGTGACCAAAATATTTAGTATGTACATTTTGATCATAGCCTGCTGTTTGTATTATATAAGCTACAAACGCACTAGTTTAGTAGCTTCATAAATAGGTACTATCTTACAAAATAATATTGTTCCTTTAACTAATTAAGCCATTACTTCTAATTAATACTTACATATCTATTTTTTTTTATTTAATATCAAAAACAGATTATCTTTTTTTTTTCATTTAAAATATGCATACCTTATTCTTATTTTTGTTTTTACGTATATATCTTATTTACTGTAGTGTTTATACTCTAATCTGTCTTAATAGTTTACCTTCCTTTTATCTTCCTTTCTTCAGTATTATGTCAACTTAATTCCCAAAAACGCTAGATTACCTTGCTCGACTCTAAATTATCTTATTTTTCCTATGTTTAATTTTTTTAGAATAATCTACGCACACTGTATTCACAACATCGCATTCTCTCCTACACCCCACCACCCTCCTTTACCTTACTATGCCCATCGTGCTTGCTGCTCGCTGTTCTATTTCACTATTTTATATTTACAATATCGTACATTTTATTAACAATATTAACTCTTTTATTATTCCCAATTTTATTAACCTTTTATGTGACATATTCTAATTTACAATAATAACTATTCTATACCAAAACTGTAGTGGAATACGAACTAAAACAGAGATATTTAACAATAATATTTTATTGAATGTTGATTGTTACATATTTGGTATATCGGAATCTTGGCTTATTGATTCTATTTTAGATACGGAACTTGGACCAACAGATTTTCAGTGTTTTCAGATGGGATAGATCAAGTAACATTACTATTGTTAGCATCAACAACCAGGAAGATTCTCGTCGAGGAGGTGGAGTGATGATCATAACTCACGACAATCTAAATGCATATCTTCGCGAAGACTTGGTCTGTAATGCTGAATGCGCCTGGGTAACCTAATTTATCCTCTAAACGTACAATCTATGTTGTTTGTATATTTCTTCCATAGGGTCATAGATATGAAATTGCAGTCAGTTTATTTCTTTGCTTACTTGCTAACGTAAAAAATCAATATCCCGAAGATATTATACTCGTACTTGAAGACGTTAATATGCCCACCATAATATGGAATGCACATAATAATAATTCATACCTGATTCATAAAAATTTGAATACTATTACTTCCTCACTTGTTGATACAATCCATTATTCGGAATTATACCAATACAATTCCATAAAAAATTCCAATAACTGAATTCTTGATTTAGTTATTTGTAATGAGAATTGCTAAGTATCTCGTTCAAGTAATCCTCTTGGCAGTGAAGACTCGCACCACCCATAATTTAAAATTATACTACAGATCGACACACTTCCAACTATTAACGCTCCACCCAAAAAAAAAATATAATTTGAAAAAGCTGATTATGATTCAATTAACCTACAATTCTCTACGACAGACTGGTCATTTACACACGAAAATAGTAACGTTGCTGAAGCAGTTGATAATTTTTTTTATGAAATCATAAACAATATCGAAAACCAGTTTTTCCCCAAACGTTTCATCAAAAAGAAAAAAATTCCATCTTGGTACTCAACTGACCTTAAAGAAATCATCAAAGAGAAAGAAAAACTACACAAAAAACGGAAATAATTTAATAACCCCGTTGATTACGTAGAGTTCGCTTTAAAATGTACACAACAAAAATACTTAGAGAAGCATTGCTATAATCAATACATCAGTTTCTTGGAATCGAATATTCAAATAAATAATAAGCAACTCCGGAATTACGCAAAAAGCAAAAATAAAACAAATGGCATCCCACGAGTTATGCACCTTAAAGATGAGCCTGGTACCAGCGCTCATCAAGTGTGCCAATTATTCTCTAAACACTTTCAGTCCACCTACGTAAGCGATATGGGCACGAATGACCCCAGCGTAATGGATAGTTCTACTTGTGAGAATAATCATAACCCGATCGGGGACGTACAAATTCACAATTTACTAATCTATAAATACCTGAAGAATTTGGACTTTAGTAAAGGTGCTGGCAGTGATGGTATCTCATACGCCATACCTTGTTTCAAAATGTGCCCAAAATCTTACTTACCCTTTAACTAACATATTTACAATGTCTCTAAAGGTAAGAACATTTCCAAAAAAGTTAAAGGCAATTATAATACCCATTCATAAAACAGGTTCAAAAAGTAACGTTGAAAATTACCGCCCAATCTCAATATTCTCCGTATTCAGTAAACTTTTTGAACATGGATTTCTACAAAAAAGATGGCAATTTCCTAGCATACGCAAATGATAAAAAATATATATTTAGTTGTCAAATCAATCAATGACTGCATCAAACTTCTAGATGACCTCAATCGTATTTTTGTGTAGTGCAAATTAGACAAATTAGTTATTAATATTTCAAAATGTAACAAATTAGTTTTTAATATTTCAAAATGTAATAAATTATCATTCACACGTAACAAAAAGAAAATTAATTTTAATTACACTTTAAACTATATACATATCACTGAAGTAGAATCTATTCGAAACCTTGGGTTAATACTGGATGTGTACCTGAATTTCATCAAACAATCTAACGAGGTTATCAATAAAGCCAATAAAATGCTGGGATTTATAATTCGTATTTCAAAACCTTATGGCAATATAAAGACTCTATACTCCCTTTACACAGCGTATATCTGCCGTCACTTAGAATATTGCACACCGATATGGACACCTTTATACTAAGCCAATATTGAAAAAATCGAAAGCATTCAACGTAAATTCTTTAAGCATATAAATTATAAATTTAATTGACTTTGCAAATAATACCGAATACTTAAAATTCCATAAATTCATTAGGCTTCAAACGCGACGATTAATATTTGATGAAATCTTATTAGTTAAAATTATGAATAATAAATAGCCTGGACTCGCCAGAGCTCATTAACTTTTTAAACATTCACATACCATCAATACCAACCTGACAAACCGATTTTTTTATTTGCCTGCATGCAGGACCAATCTTAGGATAAGTTCCCCGTATTTGTGCGCAATATAACGCACAATTTCACAGTATCGGCATTCTTCACAATATCTTTTCAAAATATCGAACCGCAGTAATACATACGACCACAAATTGATGCACGAGTATAAAATGTATCGAGAGCATCTCCTGTCTCGATTCTATCTTCCTCTTCCTCTCCCCCCTTCCTTCTTATTTTGTTTTTCTAATAAAACTTCTGTACTTAACCACTGTTAGCACAAGAAACTTTGTTGGCTCACTTTTTGTTAAACTTCCTTTGTATATAAATTTGTATTAAAGGCTCATTGTTTCTTACAAATAAATAAATAAATGATTAACCGAATCCTTCAAAAAAATATGAAATTTAAAAAACGAGTCTTAAAATGAACGGAGAAACATTTGAAACAGCTCGTTTCAAATCCGGGATCCTGAGGCGGCTCTCAAACCAGAAGTGAAAAACTTATCTGCCAAATAGTCTTGCTAACCTAGAAAAACAAACCACAGGTTAAAAACACGAGCAAAAAATATGATTAAATTTAATCAAGGCCGGTTGAGAAATAAATATTAGTTGTTTGGAAAAATATATAAATATTTTCATAACAGTTGCAACAACTACTGTCACAAGGAAGCTTCTGTTGATTACAATAATTAAGCCCGTGAATAGCCAACATTCCGGTTCTAACACCGCATAATTACTTAAAACGAGAATCGTTTATTTTTATTGTTATATTTTGAGAAAACCGAGATTTATCAAACAATCACAGATTCTGTTTAAAACAGCATCACTAACAGTCTGGTGATACCCTTTATCTTTTGACTGTGAGTGGGAAATTTTGCAAAACAATAGAATAATTAACAGCCCTGGAATTGAGATAGCGGCAGGCCCATTCGGCTGTCCAAATTCAAAACACTGTATGATCCATTACAAAAATGCTCAGGGACAGAATTTTTTCAATGTCCGAGCACTAAACGTTTTGGTGAAAAATCGCCGTTTAATAAAGAAATGCAATTTTGACGGTTACATGAGTTTCTTTCTGTTTATTCAGAAATGCATCTCTTATTCTCCATTATGTAAATATAAAGTTATGTGATAATTATTATTTTTAGTATTTTTAAAATTGCTGAGCAATATTGACATATTTGCAAAATTGGTATATAACACAATACTGTTATTAAGAATGTACCTATCTCATTGAATGAACACGAATTTGTTGAATATTGTTATTCTTTCGTTTCCCGAATGTCAGTAACCTATTCGAGATTTCGCTGTTGGGGTTTTGTTTCTGGAAGTTGGCTTTTTGAGTGGTAGAGACGGTAGACAGTCGACCACCAAAGAGACTCATATTTAATAAACCTGCAGGACAGAGAAGTGTTCGAAGGACTAATCTTATATGGCTGAATGGTGTAGAAGTCAATGCCGTAGCCTTATGCATAAGTAATTGAAAGGAAACGGCAGGAGATCGGCAGGATTGTTCACTGGAAATGGATGACTGGAGGTAACCAGGACTCATCAAGGTCGAAAATGTATGTTTGTTTGTTTGTATGTATTTTAAGTGTTGCGCTTCTGAAATTAATCGCCAAAATTAGTACTTCTTTTGAAATGGCTTTTAAAATAAAAAATAAAAACTTAAAATACTTGATCATATTGGCCATACGATGTTTTTAGTTTGAACAGTCGCATTGTGTTAAAATGTTTTTCCCTTCGCATAAAGTAGTCAGGGAAGTAATCGGAAGAGGGAGGCTGCGGTCCCCTTTGTTAGGAAGGTGAGCTCATTAGCGGGATCTTATCTCCCAACTGACATCCGGACTTAGGAAGAATACTACCCGGTGAAAACGGGTGACTTCATAAATTCCCGCCTTAAAACCTCTGTAAAAATTATTTAAAAGGTTTCGAAGAGTGGGTCAGGCATTTAGTGGTGCTTTTATATGAGCATTAGTACTGATTTATAGCTCACATGTTTAACTTTGCAGTCGGTGGTGTCGCTAGTGTAAATTTAGTAGGTAGAAAATTTGATGGATTTAAAACACAGGCCGTTTGTTAGCTAGTTCCTCTTTTGGCCGTCTGGAAATTCATACCTGTCAAGCTATAGACACTTATCTATACTTGCTGCCAAAATAGGAATTACCGAATAGTATATGCGAGCGAAGGGGAACCTAAGGAAAGTTTTTCTAATACAGTTTTCCATAAAATCTACAGACGGAACGTCCCACCCGCACGAATAATTTTGTTCGTATTTCGCCTCTACCCGGATTTGCTCGAGTTTCTACGTTCAATAACGAATATACAAATAAATTTCAGATAACAATACGGCATCGTGCCTTAAATACTTGACTTCAAAAATACTTCCAAACTTATAATAGCCGAATGATCTAAAAATGTTGCGGTTATTAAAAAAAAATGTCCAAAAGCATTAAAAATTTCATGACGCCAGAGTCACGTTCTAGAGTTTTTCGGTAGCCAAGATTAAGATTATGCCTTATATTAATCAGTAAGTCAGTTTATCAATCACGTTATGTTGATTAAAATTTCATTTTACTAATTATGTTTTCAACTTTGCATTGTGCAATAATATCTAGAGACCTGAAAATTTCACTCTTGCGATAACTTGAATTTTTACAAAAAAAAACTTTGTTTTTAATATATCGTCTTTACCAAAAAATAACGCAACATTTTCAGATCACTCGTAATAAATAATAATAGCCCTACTTTTAAGATTTTTTTCTTCGCTTAAAAGTTCTTGTATTTCAATTATTTGAAATCACTCAGTCATTACTCTTTTGTGCATATTTTATTTGCTCTTTGTTTCTGTAAAACTTTCCCTTCGGGCTATAACGGGTAATAAAACTTGGCGAAAATTGTTATATAAGATGAATGTAAAATTTAATTGTTTTTTTTCTGGCACGATAAAAAGCTGGAACAGTCGCTAGGACTAATTGCGGAAAGGAAGTGGCGAACGTTTTCCGAATGGAAGATACTTTTAGTATCGTCCTGGTAAAAACAACGTTAAGTAGTAAAATATTCATACAAACAGCTTTGGCTTTTAGTAACTAGCGTGGTATTCTCCACTAACTTTTAGTCCCTAGCAAACCTCTTCGAGTGGTTAAAGTCCACTGATCAGAAATAAAATTTTGCTTCATATTGGTTTAATGGTGTAAGTGACTATATTGACACAGCCTGGTTCTTTTAAATATCCTTTTTCGGGTCTCCCAAGCGCAATTTCTAAATCGTGAATGACAAAAACGAAACCTTGCTCGAAATATCTTTAAAACAACAGTGACTCGTTCCTGACGTCAACCAACTTCCCCCAACGAATACGAAACAACATTTATTTTTAATAATATCAAAAAATATTTATTTTGTCAATGATTCCTGATTTAAAAACAGCATTAAAAAAACAGCTGATAGAAATAGCTTAGGCGATGTAAAGATAGTAGATCTTAATTTTCAGGTTATTTCAAACACCCTGTATCACCTCTACATCACCCATCCCTCAAGTCAGCCAATTTTTCCCAACGAATACGAAATAAAAAAAATAAAAGTAATTCAATAACGTAGGAAATTATTGAATTTTGAAATATTCAGATTGTTAGTACGCCTCCGCGGGGACCCGGGCAATGTGTTCACAAGCCGTAATATCTCAACGGGAAACGGATATCTCGATAAAATTCAGGACCGAATTTCACACCTGGGTGTTAAACACTCCACGTTTATTGGTTACCTTTCAATATAGAGTGTCAGTTAAGGCATATAAATTCAACCAACGATAAAGCTAACGTGTACGTGAATAACTTGAGTTCCGGACGAAACTACTCAATTGAAGACATCACTTGTGATTGAATTTGAATCCGCACAGACGAGTTTGCCTTGAGTTTCGTACATAAATCAAATTGACGTTTGGTGATTATGTAATTTTGTAATTTAACTAGTAGTTTGACCCGGCTATGCCCTAGGTTTTGTGAAAATGTTATAATCGGTGAAGGGACTTACCCGATAAACTTTATCCAGCGATTCCTGAGCTTATTTGGAGTAAAATGTGTAAATTGCTTCAGTTTTATTTTCGTTAAGATTTTTTTTTCAAATTTAAATTTAAAAAACACAATCCATGTAGTGACTGGTCACTTAGCCAAAAAACCCCCACCCCGACCCAAAGTATTGAATATTTTTGTCAGCATATATCAAAATCACAACAACATTTTTTTTTTCATGATCTCCATAGAACAATTGTATAACTATAATACCTATGGTAATATTTTTTTTTATCTTTCTTTTTTATAACATGTTAAGGCCATCAACTTGGTAAAATTCCAGCGAAATCACGCACTCCTTATGCAGGTGGTGACAAGGTCGAAATTCCCGCTTAACATCAGCCGCATGTTTTGATTTACGCAAAAAAACTTCACCAAATTTATTAATTTTATTTTAATTTGTAAAGCTCATATATAAATATTGAAATGTTATACGGTCATATTCTAAAAAACTTAATTTTCCACAATAACCAATACGACAATATCAGAAAAGCGGTTTGTAAGTAGGAGATTTTGCGCTTTAAGCAATATTTTAGGTCTGATACTTTATTTTTTTCTGGGCTTATAAAAAACCTCACCAAAAAATTGGACGGTTATACGAAAGGCCAAGTTGTGTTCTATTTGCAGTACTTTATTAAATGATCTATGATATTTCAAGGCTATCAAATTCTCAAACCGAAAACACACAATTTTGATTAACTTCCCATTGCATCGACTTAAATATAATATCCTCGCTGGGATTTCTCATGCTGTGGATTTCATTAACATGATTGTTGAGGAACAAGCCCCTCTCTAGGGCCGCAGTGATATGAGTAGAGGTTCTGCATGAGGTTACAGTTTATTAAAGGTTAGGTTAAACTCACCTTGAAGCCAGACGAGGAGCGCCTGACGCAGGCTTACCCGGCTAGCTCAGTCGGCGGGACATGTAATCTCTTCTCTGCAAAGGTCGGGAGTCGGCGTTTCAGCCTCATACCGGCTCAGGTGAAAGGGTACCAACTACCAAATGAAAATATATGCATCTTCTAGCCAGGGTTTATTTACGGGAGGGTAATCACACTTTGTACATATGGGGATTCATACACTAACAATTGGCAATACACTCTATCTATTGATCTAAAATTCTCTCTCTCTAGTACAACTAAAAACGGGCAATTTACTCTAAAACACAGTTAATTACAGCACAGAAAAAGAGATTTTAAATACAACTTACATTGGGGCATCGGTCTGGAGTTGAGACAGCTCCTGGCAGGAACGGTGTCGACATATTAGTTCACAAACCTGCTCCACTAGTTAGGGATCGCACAGGTAAACGGTTAACAGTAGTTAGAGCTTTTAAATTATGGTAACAAGACGCCATTGCAAATGGCATGCCGGTGCAGGAGCGCGTGTAGATCACACCACCTCTTTGTACTGATGCCGGTATCTATCTGGGCCAAAATGGCCGTCGCTCGGGCGGCAAGGCCGCGCCGGATGACAATTCGCCGACTTTTTAACAAACGGCTAGATGTCTATGCACGAGAGACTATAAGTATTTAGTATTGAATTCCGTTACGTAACATGGTATTTAATAAAATTATTTATATTTGATGAAATTTCTGAATAAATTTGTAATATGTAGTGTTTTAAGTGCAGTTGAGTTGTTACTGTGTGTGTATTTGGTGTTTATATCGTTTCTATTGCATATCTCCCTATGTAACGTATCCAGCGTTCTATTTGAGTTTTAAATGTACTGATGTTGCATTTTTTGAAGGAGAGTGGGATTTTGTTGTAGAGTTTAATAACGTATTACAAGAACCTTTTTTGTATTAAAATTGTATTTGTGGTTGTTGTGAGTATAATTTTCATACTGGATTTTTGTGTTCTAATGAGTCAATTAAGAATATTATCATTTGCACTGCCCCATCCAATAATTCTTATATGATAATAGTGATTGCCAGAAAGCCATGTAGATGTTAATCAAATCTTTTGTATTGAGGACATTCCCCATTGTTTTATCAAAGTTTTATTTGTTTTTTTTTTTAATTTTTTTTATTTAGATAACCGATAATCCAATTTAAATTGTTGTCATTTTTTTTTTCATTTTTTTATTTAGATAACCGATAATCCACTTTAAATTGTTATCATTTTTTACGCCCAAATACGTTACGTAGTTAACATTGTCCATTTAAATGATGTAAGCTATGAATATAAGTTAAGGTTTGCTTCTGAATTTTTTTAATTGTTTATTTTGAAAGTGATGAATTTAGTTTTATTAGCACTAAGTGTAAGTGAGTGATAGTCTAACCACATTTCGATACTGTTTAGAGTGACTTCTGCTTTCTGGAGTGTTTCTGCCCATTCTGCAAAGCTTATGATTTCGGCTTCACATTCTATGTAACATATATAATCTATGTAAATTAAGAGCAGGATTGGACCCAAAGACAATATATTAAAGAGATTACAGACGTAGAACACATAAAGGTACAGTAAAGCAGAACTTGTAAAAAATATACAAAAAGTAGCAAAAACATAATATAGTACAAGTATGTAGGTATATAACATGTGTTATGTTAATGATTTTAAAAAAACTGATAAAAAGATAATAATCTGTATCAAATATGCAAGAAATTACATTACTAGCTTCGTCCAGATTGAGCCACACAACGCACTGAGCCGTCCCCAACTAACAAGTAAGTCAATTAATCCTTGAACCATGATGGAAAGGCCCTGATACATTGCCCGATTTCATAAGCTTTATTTTTCCCTTTTGACGACTTAATTAATTATTTGCTAGTTGAGAGCGGCTCAGTGCGTTGTGCGGCTTAATCCGGACGAAGCTATCATGTTTATCGTACAACTAGAAAAGATTAATAAGAAAATACATCAAAGTAGAAGTATACAAAGGTCATGGGGATAGTTTTACAACTATATTGTGACATGGGTAGAAAGATAGTTGCTAAACTGTCTGTAAGTGACGTTAAAAATGTCAACGGTCAACACAGCATCGTTAAGGAGTATAGTCGCTCTGTTGTTGGCTCGTTCTGATAAGCAGAAGTTCTCGCTTTAGGAGCATAAAAAAGTCATGAGATCTCCCATGAGGATACTTGTTGGGAACGTAAAAATCAGCCTCTTTGAACGTGGTGGATTGCATATAATTCCAAATATTAACTAAAAAAAAACTTTTTCTTGAAAATATTTTTCGGCGAGCTTCTAAGGTGTTAAAATCGAGCATTCTTGTTAATAATATAGATGGATATAGGAACAGAAAGTATGAATTAACTCAGGAATAGCTGATTAAAGTAAGTCAGGTGTGCCTTTTAACACTTTCTATGTTCTTTCTAAATTTTTCTGTTTCAAATAGCATACGACAGAATTTGCGAAATACAGTCAAAATATGTTGATGAAAACCTTTATTTATAACTTTGTTGTTTTTTTGCACTTATATAGTAATCTATGTTTTGAATTTATACTTAGGTACGTATTTTCAGTATTCAAAGTGTTAGATACTTTCAGGATCGCTCTGGCCGAAGACCACCCTTCACCTTTAATGATCAGATCTGAAAAGTCAAGTACATCCCAACCGTTACATTTCCCACCGTCTTCCCTTCCCCCATCTCCTTCAACCTCATAAAAAAAAACATAATCCCTTTAATTTCGTTGGGACTCTTGTGGGGCAAAATCACATAAAACAAAATAAGAATGTTTGAATAAATCTCAGTTTTAAACATCTGCTGAATTCATTGCGTAATGTATTTTATCTACCGGAGTTACAAATTCTTGATTCGTTTACTTCCATTGAATTAAATAAATTAACTAACTATCACCCCGTTTCCCGCAGGGGTGGGCGGAAAGGATAGTCCGCCACACAACTCTGTTTTGGCAGACGTTACTTGGTTCATTCACATTCATGCATACTCTTCTATTATTCTGACTCTGGGTATGGCACGATTCAAGCATTTGATTCACTTGACCGTGCCATGCCTTCATCGGGCATCCCCGTCTTCTTCTACCATTCACTTCCGTGTCAAGTATTATATTTATACTTCTTTCTTTGTGCATCCATTATACATCGCCAAACCATCTTAGCGTTTCTTTCTTAATCTTATCCATTACGCTTAACATCAGACTTGCATTTCGGTATTGCATTAGCTTAGCATGGGTAATAAAAATTGTTTGCAATAATTTGAAGACGTGGACTTGGGTGCAAAAGTGAAGTATCTGATTCGGTGCTGATTTCTAACAGTCTCAATTTAAGTCCAAAGTTATGGTGTTTGAAAGAGAAAATACGTTTTTGTACATCCAGTAAATGCATTATATATTCTAATCCATTCAATCCACCGGAGTTTCAAATCCTTAATTCATTTTGTTCCCTTTATTATTTAAGATAAATACTTAATTCGCGTATCTACACTTCCAATAATGAGTACCTATATAAGTACCTAATGACTGCCAGTGACTAGGAATAACATTCATGCTGACTTACAATAATAATTTTGCAAACCGGTGATATTTTCACTTGGCTCATTTTCGTTAGGACTACTAATGATTTAGGGCTTGATGCTACTGGATGATTAATGACTCTAGATGGTTCTTACTTTAAACTTCCATTCCATTTAAAACTTATTTTATTCGTGTCAGTTATCTACCTTATAAATAAACGAGTAATTTCGTGACCGGATTAAAAAAAAAGAGACATCTCAACTTAATTACGCAATATGTACGATAACTACCTTACTGTAAAATTGATACCACTGAATTAATATTCTTAATTGCATTTCATGCTGCAAGTCCATAGTAAGGTATTATATCGACAATATTATTGTGAAAACTCTAGTTTCATATGACACTGTATAATACACTAGCTGATGTATACCGGGCCTTGCTCGGATACAATAATTGATTTGACAGCGAACGTAACTATCTCCAAATAAAAAAACATTCATTTGAATATTTTATTTCATTCCAAAAGTTTTTTTTTTCTTTCAAAATATATCTAAATCATGAAGTTCTTTAGTAGATGCCTACTCGTGTTTTCCATTTGAAAAATATTCTACCCATGAAAACCTCCTTTTTTTGAATATGCAATCTGTAGCTAACCAGAGTGTTATTTATATCTATGGTCTAACCTAAATAAAACATGTCGGCTTCAGTGTTTTTCGTACTAATTTTAAAACGTTATAGCAACAGTATTACATATTGGATTTCATTCAAACTACTTTCTAAATCTTCCCGGCACTAATAAAAGCAAACTTGCTATTTTCAACAAAACCGGTCCAGTGATTTTCGAGAACATCAAGAACAAATAAACAAACTTACATTGATTTATATATATACGAGTATAGATTTTTAGTACATTTTTTTGCCATAAATAAGGACGTTCTAACTTATATTCCAGCGTATATTTTTTTTTTCCAAAGTTAGTTTTCACAGTTAAAATATTTTGCTACGTTTAATTTACAGGCCCTCGTATTTGGTTTTAAATAAAAAATAATCAGGTCAGGGACCTTTTGTTAAGAACGCTTTTTAATAACAGTCACAGAAGTGCGAACAAAAATTAGCCCGACCAAATACTGTATACACCTTGATTAGTCGACTCCATACTAACTCTCTGAGATATACAAAGCAAATAATTGGGCTTGCACTTTTAATGTGTTCAAGTCTAATGATCCATTTCATTCTTGTGATTATTTCAGAGAAATATTTTATTTATTAATAAGCGTCGTGCCATTAAGTCATCCAGACTGGGAGGTGTTAATTTTTTAAGCGATTTTTTTTTTTGCTTTTGTTCCTTGCCTTGTATGGGTTTGCAGCACTGTGCGACACCTTGGTGAAAATCCGACGCGTTTGTTCACTCAGCTACTAACCATTCTTAGGATATTTATCTGGTAGTTAGAAGAAATTTCTGCTCGACTCCGCCTTGAGAAAGCATTTAATTTTTAATGTATATCTTGATTGTGTTTATTTCAACATCTAAATCGTTTTGCCTATCGACATGAAGCTACTTTGCCTAACAACACATAAAAAAACTAAATTCTTTCAAACTTCAGTGAAATGAGAAAATAAACCTTACCGTCGTAGGTAGTGAAACTTTGGGGAACTAACCGCTGTTAAACATGATATTCAATTTTGGAACATGTGAAAGTTCCATAAACTGTCACCGAGCTCTTGGGCAAATATTGGGATTTTATGGTTGGATGGGAATATCTCATTCTCCGTTTAATCCAACGCGAGCAAATTGTTATAATTTCATTATTGTTTCAAAGTAAATGTGAAATCTCTCGAGGTGTTGGCTCGATTAGAATATTACTTTCTTAATAAATTGACGAAGAGAAGTTTCATCCATTTTATTCCTCCTAAGCTCAGACAATTTCTATATTAAAGAAATCTAGAATGCCAGTATAATTCTATAACACATATAAAGAAGATTTCTTTCATGTGTTGTATCTGGTAGAAGAAAGTTATCTAACGGTGAGCTCCGACGTTCCGAAATTGTTTTTTTTATGTCTGGAATATCCAGATCATCATAACGTATTTACCATCAGGTTTTTAGTTTTTTTTTTTTTTTTAA
Organism: Halesus radiatus; assembly: GCA_022606495.2. Taxonomy (NCBI): domain Eukaryota; kingdom Metazoa; phylum Arthropoda; class Insecta; order Trichoptera; family Limnephilidae; genus Halesus; species Halesus radiatus. The sequence continues at coordinate 36,328 of JAHDVE020003614.1, read as the reverse complement.
TAATTTAAAACATATTAAAAAAAATATAATGCAAAAAGTCCCGATAAACTAACTGGGGAGTTTGTTATTCAAAACTTTATCCTAAATTTACAGTTAAGGTTACAAAATGTATATAATATAAAAACATATGTAACGAACTTAATCACAAATAATGAAAATAAAACAATAACTTTGTTTATAACCACGAGATTTTATTTTAATTTTATTAGAACCGACTGGTTTCGCTTAACACAAGCATCATCAGAGTACAAAATTAAACTGATCAAAAATACATAGTATGTGTTTATATATACAAAAATATAATGAGAAAGAACATAATATAGAACAAAGAAAAAAATGAGATAGCATGAAATAGAAATCTGTTTACGGAAAATTAATCATAAACATTTCTCAAGAATATCACTCAAAAATATTTCTACAAAAATATTAAAAAAATAAAAGCATAAACGACAATAATAAATCGTACATAAAATAATATTTCCCTGTCATCTAATACAAATAGTTTTTTTCAGCTAGCCAAGTTATCAATATATTTATTAACTGTTTGGTGTTAATACAGTTTTTTTTTTAATATCAGCTGGTTACATATTTAAAAAGGTAGAAATCATGTGATCTAAAATTATTTTTCCATATTTGTCTGTATGCTTAGGATCCATTAATCCTTCATTAAAATTGAGACGAGTATTGTAAGTGTGCTCCAATCTATTTGTATTATATATTAATGTGTTGAAATATAATTTTATACCACAGAATTGATCTTACTGAAAGAATTTTGAAACTCTGATAAAAGTATGGAATATTATGCCTTTATTCGTATAAACTTTTATGAGCTAAAAATTTAACCAATGAATTTTGCACTGATAGAAGATGATTACATACTTTATAGCAGATTCGGCTAATGATACGTAAATTATTCTAAGTATACAGATTGGAACAAAGAATTTTAATTTAAATAATCTACTAACAATTGATCTTAGTCGTACACAAACCTATTTATTTGTAAATCTCATTTGAAAAGACAATCAATAATGACACCTAAATAAACATATTCTGCAAGTACAACATTTTCACATGTACACAATGCAGGAATGCTATCGTGTAAACAATCTGAAGTATGTGTTTTTATTTCAGCTCTATATATACCTTTGCATTTTGCATTTTTAAATATATCGATTTAGTTTTTTTTACATTTATAATTAATCCAGACTCATCAGACCATTTTAAAAGTTCGATGTAGTCTTTTTGTAAAATAATGTTTGCAATTCACTGATTAAAATTACCAAAGCAGAATCATCCATACAAATATTTGAAATATGGATTGAACTGTTTGTTACATTTTTTTTTAAATTCAAAATCTCGAACGATCCCGGGCAGTAAAAGTAGTTATGGAAATTATGTAAACTTAAGAAATGAATAATTTAGGTAGGTACAGCGCTAAACCAACAAATGACAATGTTTGTACAAGCTATTGATTTTTCTTTATTGAACGAACTTGCAAAAAGGTGACCCAGTGATACATTTCTGCCTGTTATCATAAAATTATTAAAATGTGCTTCAAAAAAGCAGAAAAACTAACTACCTTACCATCACGCCATTTCCCCGCAGAGGTAGGCAAAGAGGCTAGACCGCCACAGACCTCTCTCGGCAATCACTCCTTCCTTTATTTACTCTCATTCATCGCCTCATATACACTTGTTATTTTGACTCTTCACATAACGAAACTTAATTAGGTATTTGATTTACTTGATCGTGCCATGTCTTCCTTGGGCATCCCTGACTTCTTCCACTATTAACTTCCGCATCATATATTCTCCTAATACTCCTTTTTGTCATCCATCCGCTCATACCCAAACCATCTAAGCGACCCTTACTTAACCTTCGCTATTACGCTTACATTAGCCTTCCATTCTTTCGGAATCTCACATTTATAACACAGTCATATAAAGTTTTACCACACGTGCGCCTGGGGGATCTCATTTCTACAGCATTCTGTCGACTTTACTCTTTCCTCTACCAGTTAAATGGCCCACTGCCATACATCAGGGAAAGAACTTTAAAACAAATTACTGTAACTGCTTGCTTAAGCTTCACATTAAAAAAGATGTATTTCAGATTTTCTTTCATGGGCACTTTATTTCGTCTCATTTTACATTTTAATGTTATTTCTTGAACCGAATCTTATCCAGTTATGAAAAATGAATACCATTTTTTTCAGTATGCATCACACTTGTATTCACAATTTTAAAGAAACCGTGGAAAAAGACGCAATAAACAACAAGTAAGAGTAACCCTTAGGATGTTTATTCCATCCGCACGAATAAATAATTTCAATGCATTTTATTCTTACCCCCAACGTTTTCTAGATTATAATTATATACTAAAAAAATATAATAACTTATTGAAGCTTATAAAACGCGTTGTAATATATTTTGAAGATAATATTAACAACTCTTAGAATGAAACCTGAAACCGAAAAGACACAGAAAATAAAAATATAGCGGTAACAGCTTGGGCTTGAACCTAAGACCTCATGGTCTCTAAGCCACTGAGCTACGGCTACCCCAATCCTTCCCGTCATTTTTATCGGAATCATGCTTCGATTTCTTGCGAACTGTTAATATCATCTTCAATTAATTTCCATACGATGGTTAAAAATAAATTCGGGTTAGAATCTTTTAGGCATAAAAAGTTAGCTGCCAAAACTATTGTACATATACCTCATTTTATGGAAGCAATCTTCCCAACAAGCCCTCCATCGATATGCTTGGTGTAACCTTAAGAGACCATCTCAGGTATGGGGGCTCTATCGATGCCAGAGTAAAGTGATCCTCTCAGAAGCTGGTCGTACAATACAGAGCCTTTAATAGAACACAACTGCTGACCCTGTAAAAATTACAAGTTCTCTCTTCTGTAGAATTTGGTAGTCACCTCTGGTCGGGACTGTGCAGAAACAGGCGGTCCGTTTGATAGATTCGCTTATCTTAACAAACGGTTTGCAATCTTTGGAACACAGACGTCAGCTGGGAATGTTGTCGTTGTTTTACCGGTATTTTAATGGAAGGTGCATTCTCTGAAGAACTAACCTCATTTATCCCTTCGGTACCATTGCACAGTCGGGAAATATGCCAAACGTGCCCCAACATTTATACACGGTTGACATTTGTCACGTGAGAACGGGTCGCTTCTAAGACTCATTCTTGTGTTCAACAGCTAGGCTAGGCTGTCGAACGATCTGCCGGCCTCTGTGTTTCCTCTCACCTACACATGGGTCTCTTCAAGGTCCAGGTTCACTCCATCCTATTCTCTAAAAGACCCTCCACAAAGAATTCCCAAAGATGATATTGGCCTTGTATCGGGGACACAGCCGCAGTTGGGTGCCTAAAACGTCTTATGCATGCAGGAGTAAATGTACGGTAACTAGGGCCCTCTGTCTTACTGACCGAGTTTCTTCACGCCTTTTTTGAACCCTGTGTGTAAAATGCGGGCGCGCGATAGCTCTGCACCCGTAAAATGTGTACAACAAATTCACTTGTAAGCTTTATAACTCCTAATGAGCACCGGTTTAAGTTCAATAGATTACAACTACTAGGGGTAAAGTGATCTCTCTCAGACGCGATCACTCCCGCTCGGATTGACAAAGGTTCTGTCGAGCTACGGCCTGTTTAAACGCCGCGCGAAAGATGCATCTCCGGTTGCGTCATGCATGGCACAACAATGCAGCAATCTGCGCGCGCGAAACATGGGTGATCGAGTATTTTTTTTTGTTTTCTATACAACTATACTAAAGTAAGGTAAGTAGAGACTACTGTTGCAAAGATAAAAACGATCTTACGAAAACATGTTTTCGTTACATGTGGATTTAGCCAAATTGGAAGACGTTTAACGTCATAAAATAATAATAGTGCTACAAATCATTTCAGAAAATGCAATCAACACTGTAAGAATATGATAAATATAATTGTCATCTTCTTGCGGAAATCTCGCAGAAGAAACGATTTTTCCGAAGAAAGGTTAATATATTGTATTATTAATTTTATTTTTGATATTCTAAAAGGCTTTATTGAAATAAAAATTTAGTCAAAATGTTTTTACAAATAAAGCCCCATAATTATTATCAAAGTGAAATTATGTTTTTGACGACTTGCCCAAATTCGTTTAAATAGAAAGGTGCGTACGTGGGTTCTGAAAATACTATTAGAAAATAATAATCGATCAAAAGTTAGCCGAGGCCGTTTCGGAAAGTTCTCAATGTGTTCTGTGGGCGAGTGGTTGTTGATTGTTGAAGTATGTTGTCTGAGAATAACCAAAGGTCTCGAAGTTTGCCGAAATAATTCATCAGCATACCTAATGCCGAATGTAGGAAACAAAGATGAATGGACCACAAGACTATTAGGCGTCCAAAGCGTCAAAGAATCATTCATCATGTAAATCAATTATAAAATCAACGGCAGCTTAATACACAGAAGTTTTAATATAAATTATGGCTGAACGTCGTCATTTTAGTCATTATTGGATAAATTCTCTTCTTCAACTTAAGTTTAAGCATAAATTAGTTTCCTGACCATCTCTCCACTCAAAGGCATTGACTGTGGTATGATTAAATTACTAAATATTTGTTAAACAGTTCTAATTAGCTAATTTCCAAAATTTCATGAAAAACTTGCTTCACTTAATGTGTTTGCTTGATATTCCGACAGTCTTACCAAATATCTGTTTTTCTTATTTAAACATTGGAAAAAAAATGGAACAAACACTTAGAGGTCTGACCCAACTATCCACGCATTTAAAAAAAGTTACGTATACATTTTTTTTTAATTAATTTTTTTTTTACCGTGATTGTATTTTATGTGAGTCTTACAAAACTGAGTATTTACAGTTTGATTGTAGGATATCTCTCATATTAACAAAAAAATATATATATAATGTAGATATTTTTAGCAGGTTATAAATCTAAATACTTTAAATTTAACATTTACTTGATACGTATTACAATTAAATTTAATTTGTATTTCTACTTACGGTAATTTTAATGATTATACTTTAATTGTGTTAATAATTCAACTGTCTATTATCACCCATATTTTTATAGTCATAATTTTACTTTTCAAATGTATCATTTATTAACTGTCTATGCAACCTTTTATGTTACAAATGTGTATAAGATCGCGTGTGTTTCACACATATTTCAAATCTTTTGTTATTTTTTTCACTTTTATCTTTTGTTTTTGTTTTTCGTGACGAGAATTCAAATAAATTTTCCGATTCACTCTGCTTCCAATATCGCTGTAAAGCAATCAAGTGTTTAATCATCTGACCATCAAAATTGAAACAGTTTTAAAACATAAGTGTTTTTACTGGACAACCAAACCGCATCTACTATTTCCATCATAATATCAGCACATCTTTAAGGATTTTCACCACCCTGGCGCCGAAAGAGGTCAACCAAGAAGGAAGATTTAAAATCTGGCTCCAGGGGTGCTATACCCGTTCTTTTTAAGGAAGATTCCTTACGTTTTTCCTTAGGGTTAAAGACTTCTTAATTAACTGCGGAATTCCGCTGACATTTTTTTTTTATATATGAATACCGCACAAGAGTCCCAACTGCTCCCAACCGTCTGGAGCCAGTGAGACTATGGCATCCCCCACTGGAGAATGTTGTGAGGCTGAAGGTATTTAGGAGTGGAAGGAGAAGGTGAAAAGGAAGGTGTTGAAATACCTGTCTATTCAGATCTTGTTACCAAACACGGCTAAAAGCCATTTGAAGCAACTTTTCAATTCTGAATGGTGGTTTTTCACCAGGGCGATACTGAGACTATCTTCCACATAGTAAAAATATCCTAAATAGATTCTCAAGAGATTATTTGAAAACACAAATTGATGAAATATAGCTTCAAGTGACATAAGATTTTGAACTAAAACTTTTAAAAACAACTACGTTATATTATAATTCATTTTTATTTTATTTTTAAATAGCATAAGTAAGCTTTTAACAAAGAATCACGTTTTATAAAAAGGTACCTACCTCATTAGATAGTAATGACCTCTTTTTGTCTCTAGTTCTAAAAGTGACATTTGAATTTGCGCTTGACGTGAATTGTCAAAAATGTCAACATCTATATAATGTTTAATAATTTTTATTAACTAATTATGTTTAAAGTAAATAATAACATAATTGGTAAAATACTTAATATTGAGTTTTCCTCTTGTTAAAACATCGCAAATATTGACATTTTTGATGAATGTCGCTCGCTGAATTCAACTGACAGCTATCATCCGAGAGAATCGGAACCGCAGTTAAGTAAGTAGGGCTTAACCCCAAGGAAAAAGTTAAGGAATCTTCCTTAAAAAGAACGGGAATAGCGCCCCTGATCTCCAGAAAGCAGAAAGTGAACCGTACATGTATTTTTGGTACGTGGGTACGCAAATATATACATAGGTTTCCATGTTCTACGGAGGCAGAATGACCTGACTTGTTTTAATTTTCGAAGTAGGCAGATGTCTCTTTTTTATGTCTTCAGATAATGCTTTTAACATTTTAGCAATGTTACGCCTTTTTGTTCTCGTTGTATATTTGTTATTTATTAAAGTAAAGTGCTTCTCTGTGCCTAGTAGGAAAATTGTGGTAAAAAAATAATTAATTCCGTTTCCCAGAATTCATCCAACGTTAATATTGATAATCTACTATACTGTCCATGAGGAGTACGTTATATAATGAAAGAATTTTTTTACAATCGCCTTCACATAAATATTTTTTTTTTCCTAATACAAATTTTATTAAACCAATTTTTATTTGCTCAGTTTTATTTAAGTGCGTTTTGTACTTTAATTAAATTAATTCAAATTTCACAGCTCAGATATAATTGATGTTGCACGCTTGACATGGTTGCGTTGACTTGAAAAATTATCAAATTTCAAGACACCATAGCTCACTGTTCAAGTTATCCTGTTACATAAGACGTTGATTTCGAATATCATTGACTTTGCCCTTTATACAAAGAATTTAATGATTTTCTGTTTTTAGAGAACATTTATTTACGTTCGGGTAACTGGAGAATGAGTGCTGAAAAACACAAAAATCGTGGCTTTTTTGTGATTTTCGTACAATCAAAAATACGTATTTTTCAAATCCATCGTATCAAGGTCATTGCGTATTTTACACGTAAATCACATGTTTTACTACCGTCCCTTATCGATTAATTATTTGCCCTAGTGAAGACAAGCCATTCCCTATTTTTAGACCCAATTTCGACTGGCGTGCAGTGTCTTATTAAAACGCGAATACAGGTAGCATAACATCCGGTTTGTCGTGACGAGGGACGACATAAATGATTGATTCCGAGAACGCGAAACAAGTCGGAAAGCAAATCAAATACGACTTGTGCACGCAAACGATTAATTATAATTTTTCGAAGAGAAGGAAATGGACTGGAAAACTTTGTAGAGCGATCTTGACATTTTTAAATAAGTGTTCTTGCGCGTTCAATATTCGGATATTTTTCATGTCCTTTGCAAAGTATTATGTTTATTTTATTACATATAATATAGATATTGTTATATGTTTATTGCGTTCAAGTTTAATTGTGTATAGCTCCATTTCAATTTAAAGTTTTTATTTTATTTTAAAATAACTGTTATTATTTTTTCTTCCTTTAATGGGTTTGTACAATTAATCAGATAAATAATTTCGAATATTTGTTTTTTAATTATTTTATTTGCATAAATTTTGAAATATTAAAAATTATTGAAAGTGTTAGTAGTCATTTAAATATTTTTAAGATAATTTTTAATAGTAAAAACCTCTTTTGGCCTTGGTATTTTCTTTATTTAATTTATATTATTAATAGAAATAAGTTATTTAAAAAAAATTCTAGTGTGGTTTTTTATTACTATTTTATAATACACATTTAAATTATTACTATTTCATAATATACATATTTAAATTATTTTTATAAAATTAAATACACACATATACTCGTTTATATTTTTTTATTATTTTTTTTATTTACTTACCTTCTTTCATAACTTACTGCAATTTTTTTAAATTATTTATGTTTGTGATTTGTCTATTTACGTATTATTTTTCTCTACTTGTCATTTTTATTTTTATTATATTGTGTATCATGATGAGGCTAGCTTTGCTTCTGAAATATGTAGGAAGTAAAATGGTATTTTTATTATTTTTTTATTATTTAGTTTAACAAACGGTTTATTTATAAACAGTTCTCTTAGAGATAGCTGGTTCGCTATCCAAAAGAATTATCAAAGCGATCTGTTTATACTATTTCTATGTAGGTACTTACAATGAAAATGTTTTAATTTTAATCACCAATGCCGTTATTCATTTCCTAGTAAATTAACAGTTGTATTAATGGTTATTACACTGCAAATTTTCCCTACGTATTGTAAGGATTATAATATGATATTGTATGAATTTGACAAATATGGTTGGTTTCATTGGCGTTTTAAATTAATTTGGAATTTAGGAGTTTTTTAATGTAGGAAGGCGTAATAACAATAATTACCTACCAGAACTATGTTACAAATAAACTATTTATTAATGAAAAATAAAACAATAGAATTTTATTTAATTTTATTACTACCGACCGGTTTCGCTTAACATAAGCATCTTCAGTGTACAAAAATTAAATTTTATTAAAAATTAAATAAAATTCTCGTGGTTATAAACAAAGTTATTGTTTTATTTTTCATTAAATATGTCTAACCACAAAGTGACTGCTTTCTATCAAAAAATAAAAAAACTAAAATAAACTATTTATTATACTAAATAATAATTATTATTATTTAAAAAAAAAATACTTTAAATAATTTCATGAGGGAAAACTTAATATGACTGTTTTTTTTTTATATTTCTATTTTCGAAACTGGAATAATAATTAATCATGATGGAATTCCATTATAATAATAAAATAAGACACATATAAAACTTTACACTTTTATTTTTTTTCCGTGACCGGTTTCAGCTTGTTAAAACCATCTTCAGACTGGTGACCAGTCTGAAGATTATCTTTTCTCTTTTAACTCACATTAAGTACTATTGCGGAACCCACTTAATAATTATAACAATTAAAATAAATATATGGAATAAAATACGTTACAACTCAATACTATGATGCCCTCCATAGATATTTATTTTCTTAGAATAGGCTAATCTACGAATTAATATCGACCAAGCAAAACATAATCACAACTCCAACTTATACCCCAATGTATAGTGATGTTTCGTAAATACAGACGAAATGTAAAATAAATAAAGCGTAACGGTTAAAATTAAGAAAGGGCCGCTTAAATGGTTTGGGCATCTAGAACAGATGATCAAAGAAAGGAGTGTGAGGAGAATACACGACGCGAAAGTTCATGGTAGAAGAAGTCAGGGATGCAAGGGGAAAATATGCTACGATCAAGTGAATCAAATACTTAAGTCGGGTCACGTGAAGATTCAGAGTAACATAATAGCAAACGAGGTATGAATGTGAATGAAGCAAGGAGTGAGTGCCGAGACAGAGTTACCCCTGTCGAGAAACGCCACGATGGTTAGTTAGTTAGTTATTGATGTTAATAGTACTTACCAAGTAATGATACTATTCTTGAAATAAAATCGATTTTTGATAATCTTCCTACTGTAAAAAAATCGTCAAATATAACTAAATTCATAAAACCATTCAAATTGTGTATAGTCTGAAAAGGAATCATAGGAAAATCAAATAATAGAAACCATTAACCTTTCCGTATAATACTGGAATCAATTTACGTTCTCTGAAAATGACCATATCATTGCGTCTGCTGCAGAAAATTTCATGAAAACATTTTTCCAGGCAGACGACATACAAGTGCCTCTGTGTAGTTAGAAATTGAGTGCATCCTGGATATGACATAACTTAAGAATAAGAACATCCGGTAAATGTATTCGCGAAATAATATTATTCATCACGCATATCCAATCTTACGGGAACAACATCAGAAATCAGAGTGTTTTACCATTACACCTCAGTGTAAAATATCTAAATAATTATTAAAATAATATTTATACGCAAACGAGGTATGAATGTGAATGAAGCAAGGAGTGAGTGCCGAGACAGAGTTACCCCTGTCGAGAAACGCCACGATGGTTAGTTAGTTAGTTATTGATGTTAATAGTACTTACCAAGTAATGATACTATTCTTGAAATAAAATCGATTTTTGATAATCTTCCTACTGTAAAAAAATCGTCAAATATAACTAAATTCATAAAACCATTCAAATTGTGTATAGTCTGAAAAGGAATCATAGGAAAATCAAATAATAGAAACCATTAACCTTTCCGTATAATACTGGAATCAATTTACGTTCTCTGAAAATGACCATATCATTGCGTCTGCTGCAGAAAATTTCATGAAAACATTTTTCCAGGCAGACGACATACAAGTGCCTCTGTGTAGTTAGAAATTGAGTGCATCCTGGATATGACATAACTTAAGAATAAGAACATCCGGTAAATGTATTCGCGAAATAATATTATTCATCACGCATATCCAATCTTACGGGAACAACATCAGAAATCAGAGTGTTTTACCATTACACCTCAGTGTAAAATATCTAAATAATTATTAAAATAATATTTATACGTAAATATGCATATAGACAGCCCGTTTGAACAATTAAAGTTGATTGGCATATTATGAACCCACTAGTAACTAATTGTAATTGCAGGATGTCCGACGGGTGGCTCATTGTTTTAAATTATCCGTGTATCTTTGGAAAAAATAAGCAACTGAAATAATTAGATAATCTAAATGATACTAAAACATCATTGAAAAAGATAATATTAACCAATCCTAAATGAAACACGAAACCGAAAAGAAAACACAGAAAATAAAAAGGTATCAGTCGCATCTGGGAATCGAACTCGAGACCTCTGTCCTACCGGGATAACTGCTCTACCAACTGAGACCAGTTCAGTTTACGCCATCTTCATCGATATCACACCTCAACTTCAAGACTTGTCAATATTATCCACCATTAAATCCCATATTATTGGCTGTTGTCTTAAGGATGATTACAAAGTTCTACCCGAATATAATTGCAATCTAGATGGTGAATCAAATATAACTACGTGATTTTTTTAATCAAACATATTTTCTAGGAAATATGTTTAATTTATTTTAATAACTTTAATTATAAATCAATATGTTTAAACCACTGTTTATTTATATATATCGACATGTTTCTTCCTCGGGATGCAATATATGCTGTATAAAGCATTAGAATACCCCAAAATATGTCGAGATATTAACAATCAGTGGTTTAACCCCTTTCGATTGAATCTCGCAGTGTGCGGGAACCATATTTCGGCAGAACGTTTGCGCTCAGCCCGTGTGCAGCCTGTGTAAATAAATATGCTTACCCGTAAGAGATTTGTTAATCAGTCTGTATTTGGTATTCGACGCTTTGTGTTTATTTACGTGCCCGAGTGGTCTGTACTGTAAGTATACGGTAACAGTCTTATGTAAATATTGGAGACAGACAATAATTTATGTAGTAATTCTAAAACTTGTTATACTATTGTACTGTCGTATATTTTTTTTTATAAATTGCAGTCTTACATAGAGTGACTTTTCACAACAACGGCGCATTATAAATTATCAAAATATTATTTTTATTATTCGAGTTATTAAAAACCATACCCATAATGTCTACAATATATGAAGATGAATACGGCAATAGAAATTTTCTATTGTACGAAAGTGATCAGTGTTGTGATTTTCAAGTAAGATGAAATCGAATCCGAAGGTCGCGGGATGAAATCCGTGACCAGATCTGAATAGCCAGGTATTTCCCCACCTTCCTCTTCCCCTTCTCCTTCGTCTTCCCAATACATTCAGGCTAACAACATTCTAATTGGGGATGCCATAGTCTCACTGGCTCCAGACGGTTGGGAGCAGTTGGGACTCTTGTGCGGTATTCATGTAAAAAAAAAAAAAGGAATTTTTTCATCATCTTGTATTGTATCTTAAATTTAATGGCTGACAACCAGTATTATTTTATTAACGATATTGATTATCTTATATACATAAATTATGGAGTTTCTTGGACCTAATTCAGGTTTATTTATTATCAAGCATTACTCAATTTTACATATGTGAATCTAATTTATTTATCACTTTTTTTCTACGTATTGTTTTGAAAGTTCGCTAAAAATTAAAAAAAGCATCTGTCAGCTCTGGAACTATAAATTTATACCAACTTCATTTCCGTTAGTATTAGCTTTTACTCGTTTTTCATCATGGTGTTTTTGTTGCAATTTGCAGTTGTTAATTGATTTTTTTGGAAAACCTTATAGTCACGAAATTTTGACCGGTTTTTATATTCTTGAAAACATAAGATAAATCTAGAAATAAGTGGGTAATGGGTTTTATGGAATAATCGTTATCTGGCCCAAGTTTGCGTTCATTTAATATAAATATTTCAACATCAATTACCTCATTCTGGGTTGTTAGGTTTCGTGTAGAATGTGAGAAGTAAATTTGAATTATTCTCAGTATATATCATTGTTTTGTTTCATGTAACTTATATCTTATTTATTTATAAAAAAAAACTTTTTTTTATTTGTCTCCATTAAATATCATGTATTTTATAAATCAAAAAATAAAAAACTTTTATGATTATATATATACATTACTAAGCATTGAAGGTGTCTTTTTTTAAATAGAATACGTTAATACAATACACAAAAAATAAATATTTTTATAAAATGTTTATTTAAAGATCACTAATTGAAAATTTATTACAATATATTGCCATCGTCGTGCTTCGTACATGCGTCCATTCCATAAAATAAAATGTGGTCCCCCTAAAAGTTTTGCGACCTACACGGTGAACAAAAAGAAGGAATATTCGCCGTAATCTTAAGTTTTATATTTTGAAAAAAATATTATAATCAATCTTACAAGAAGTGTCGTATAAATAACGTTCCCAAAGAGACGAAATATTTTAATATTATTTATATAAAAATGGCGCTATTAAGTAATTTTGCGATTATTGAAGAAGAAATAAGTTAATCGTTTACAAAACGTTATAACGATATTTATATAAATATATATATTTCAAAGCAGAAATATATATATAAATATCAGTGGCGTGTATTGCTCTATGACCAAAGGTAGGCTGTGTGTAGTTTTCAAGTTCGGTTATGAATTGTGCATAGAATATTTGCCAACTGAATAAATTAGCGTGCAAGTTCCTTAGCAAATTCATGGAAAAAATACATTTTTATCGAAAATTTGTGGCCTGTTTCGTGTGGTTCATTTTTCTTAGTATTAACACAGATTTTCAGGCCTTATGAACAGCACGCCACTGCTAAATAGAACATGATTAGTTTTTATATTCAACTCAAAGTTATCTCTAAAAATTGCACGCACAAAGATTGCCGATCAAGAAAATAGCACTTTATATAGTTTATTTAACAGTGAATTTCTTGATCGAATCATTGTCACAGGAGTTCTCGAAGAGTTTCACAATGTGTTCATTATTGTTTCACAATAGATTTACAATATTATATTTATTTTAAATAAAAAATGTTTTTGTTTTAAGCCACTTTATTTTTATACATATTTATGCATTCGACCGGTTTCGGTTGGACTCAACCTTCTTCAGGAATGTACACATATAAACTAAAATTAAAATACAGAAATATCATAATGGAGACAGAGAAAGTAAGGAAAAGAGACAGCACGATAGGGTAGAACAGTTCAGAGCATCACGGAGGGGGGGGGGGGTAGTGCGGTAGATAGAGAGGTAGGGGGAGGGGAGGGGAAGAAAGGGAACATCCTTAAAATCGAACTTTGGGTTAAATCTAATTGTTTATTTAAAATTTGGAATATATTATTTTTATTTGATTTTGATATTTCTAATGCTTCTAAATTATTAAGGCGCAAGCCTATACTATTTTTATGTATTAATTGTACTCCTGTACTTTTATCAAAATTATGGTTGGTATTAATTAAATGTTCGGCGAATTCTGAAAAACCTATACTTGTTAAGCATCTAATATGTTCTTTCACTCTAATGTTTACGTTTCTCGCGGTTTTACCTATATAAATTGCCGGGCAATCGTTACAATTAAGTTTATAGATGCCAGAATGGCTTAATGTATCTTCTTTGTCTTTACAATTAATTAAAAGTTTGCCTAAATTATTATTGGTATAAAAAGCTGTTTATGTCTACATTTTATTGGTGAAAAATGCTTTGACTTGTCAAATATTTATTAATTGATAAACTAAAGTTTTTAAGACAAGATTTTTGTGCATAGCGCAAAGGGTAACAATAATTATTAGCCTGAAACACTCATCCAAATTGAAAAAAGATAAATGTCGCCGACAGGACTCGAACCTGCACCCTTCTGATTGCCGGTAGCTCAACGGTAGAGCATCTGACCGGCAATTAGAGAGTGCAGGTTCAATCCTAATCGGCGGCATTATCTTTTCTCAAGGCTTTTTCAATTTGGATGAGTGTTTCAGGCTAATAATTATTGTTTGTAAAAATAATTATTACTTTTTATTTTCTGTTGTTTTTTCGGTTTCGTGGTTCATTTGGGATGTGTTAATATTATCTTCTTCAATGATTGGATTTACAATAGTTTCGCAATATTTTGGCAATAGTTTCAGAATAATTACAAAATACTTTCGTAAGAGGTTGGATGATCAGATGCATTTACAAAATAAATATGTTAATTCCGCAGACGTTTAAACAGAACGCCAACGTTGCATGCCGTTGATAGTCATATATCTTCAGCATCTTGCTGAGATATCATAGATGATAAATCGCATTGACTAACGGCGGAATGTCTAGCATAATAATACGTGAGTACCCACATAAAAGCAAGTGCACGACTGCGTTTACTACCGCCGTCAGCGATTACGGCAACAAGTTCTACATCGCATCGCGTCGTTCCTTCGAGTTTTCAATAAAGATCTCTGTTTTAATAATTTGTCGTCGTCGTAAAGACAAGATGGAAAACCCCCATGTTTAAATAGGGTTACCTGCTTTTTGCTTTAATATTGTTTTGAAATTGTTCATATTCATAATGCTCTCAAATAAAAAAGGGTGTCAGGTGTTGTTGATATGCTTATGTAAACCTAGCGGAACTACGTAACAAATAGTAATTATAAAAACATTTTAGAGAATAAAAACAAACTAAACTTAGACAATGTAATTTTTTATTGTATTTACGTTCACGTAACTTCCACTTTCATGAAATATTAGTCTGTAAAAAGTTAATTAATTCCGTTATGTGTAAAAAAATAATTAATCGCTGTAAAACTCAATTCTTAAATACTGAAACACATTTTTCATGGTTCATTTTTACAAACTTCCAAAGTGTCTATGGTTTTTTTTGTTGTTAAAACTTATAATGACAGTAGATATCTATTTTATCAATTTATTAGGTAGAAAAATTAAATTTACCAAAATAGTTTTTATTCTCCGAAACTTTATGTTTGTTCATACCTGTGATATACTTAGATTATTAAACAAGCTTGTTTTTAAACGATAAGTAAAAACGTAAAATAGAAAACAAAAACAAAAAAATTTATATGTAGAACATTTATATATTTACATAAATTGTACATTTAACAACAAAAAAATACCACGTAGACAAGGCCAGTGTGTGGGTATACTTGGTATTGATTGAATCGTGGAATTTTAGAGTGGAAGATACTCTCAGTATCGCCGTGGTGAAAGACCACCATTCAGAATTGAAACGTTTCTTGAAATGGCTTTTAGCCGTTTTTTGGTAACAAGATCTGAATAGCCAGGTATTTCCCCACCTTCCTCTTTCTCTTCTCCTTCCCCTCCCCAATACCTACAGCCTCACAACATTTCCCAATTGAGGATGCCATAGTCTCACTAGGTCCAGGCGGCTGGAAGCAGTTGGAACTCTTATGCGGCATTCATATTTAAAAAAAAAAACATTAAAATTGGCTAATTATGGAATGTACATAATATACGAATAGGTACTATATCTATATTTTTACATACATTGGTTCAATCGTACATATATACATATGTATTATTTTTATAAATCAAGTGAGTTTTTACAATAAACTCTTTATAGTAATAACAGCATAGATAGAATTTTTTTTAAAGGTTTTTTAGGTATTACAGAAACCTTTTTTTCGGTGGTAAGTAATGTTTATATTGGGCTAGAAAAGGGAATAAGAACTTAAGTAAAACTTTAAGGTATGCGTTTATTATATATGTATATCTGTGTGTGTGTGGATAGGGAATAAGCAATTTTTGTTCGATATTATATTTAAGTACACCCTTTTACCATTAAATTCTTTTTACTTGTCTGTTTTATCTGAATCTATTCGCAGAGTGCAGTGTATTTTTTCGCGCGTTCGGGATATTTCACAACAAAAAAGTTTGTGAATATTTTAACATCCTAATGGATTTTTATCAAATTTCAACTGTATGCATTGGATATGCGGATTTTTCCATTCCTTTCAAATATTTTTATCTCTGTAAAATTGCCATCCAACGGATTGGAAAAACATAGAGAAATAATCAAAAAAATATATTTGAATACATTCGGAACGGAACATTAAAAGTTGTGTTGACATTTGTAAACTAATTAACGTGGGGTCATAATAATAATAACGGTTAATTATTATAGCGCAGTTTTGTCATAGTTCACCGCTAGTATGCTTTTATGCACTAACGGTAGGTACATATATTTTTAAATATCGCTAAACGCATGCGTTGGAATGAATCGACCTACTATAATCAAATCAACCTCATATTTTTTGGTAAAATTAAATTTTAAATCCAATACCTTTTCATTATATAATGCACATTATTATAATCGATTAGTAACAACTGTAGTGAAATTTATAAACCTGATTGAAATGCTTAATTTTTGTGGAAAATAATATTTAAAATTCACAATGAAATGTGAAACAGATAAAGAAGACACAGAAAATTAAAAAGTTAAGACTAAAGATCTGGTTTCTATCCTCAGTTGCGACATTTACTTTTTACTATTTTTCTATGACTTTATCTTTTACATATTTCATTTTCAATATTTTAATTATAATCTGAATAGAACCTAGTCCCTTGAACGGTGAGCACTGGCGTCACAAAATAAGCATATCCTTTTCTAAATTGGATATATGGGTCAACACCATTTTTTATGCAGGTTATCTTGATTCATTTATCTTGTTTACTAATAGAGTTATATACTATCATTTTAACCGTCCAAAAAATGGACAAGACTCCTATGACAACATATTATATTTCTAACCGCGAGCGAATCTGGTGCAACAAACAGTTGTTGGAAATGACAAGACCCGATTTTATCAATTTTAAGCAATTGTAAAAAAAGATAGTTCTGATCGTTGAGACCGTGAGAGTGTTGTAACTCGGACGAAGCAAAACCACCTCAACCCAAGCCAGGATACTGAATCAAGTTGGCCTCGTTTATATAAGATCCTTGAATACAAACATGTTTTAACACATTTTGACTCAATAAAAAAACGTTTGTGAAAAAATAGAGGATCTTATACGAAATATAGGCTGACTTGATTCAGTGTCCCGGCCCGGGTTGGGGTGATTTGTGACTTCAGATAAAGCCGGGTACTGACTAAAAGGAACTTAATGAAAAATATTATGACAAAAAAATATATGTTCATATCCATCAAAAAACACCGATTCTGAATATATGAACTTTATTAAATTACATTATATATATTTGTATATAATTAATTATACGTGGAATTTTTAAGTCGTTATTTAAAGGTGAATAAAAAATCATCTCATAAAAACACCCTGTTCTACCGGTACCATTACCTTCGTGACATCTAACCTCACGGATCTCGTCCGTGGTTCTGGTTCTGGATTTGTATGGAAATTTTTATTTGTCGATTTTGTTTCATATTTTAAATGTACAGTCTTTTTAGTTTTGGCGAAACTTTAACTTTATTTGGGTGTATTGTTCTAGATAAAAAAAAAATATTATTGAAAGATATTAGGTATATTTATGGTAAAATCAATTGTAAATACAGAAATTATGGTAATTTTATTTCAAATATTATCATCATTCTTGCAATTAAAGTCTCTAAATAGGTACATATTTATAATAAAGTTGTGGTTTACTATGAACAGAATTTAAAATTATGTACGATAAAGCTCATCCTTGTTTTGACATTTGGTATTCAAACCTCTAAACCGACCGGCCATAGGTTTCATGCGTTTTAGCGGACTTTGAAAAACCGAAACGTTAAAAAATATATCAACTATTTAAAAAATGTTGATAGAACGCCATTATTGATGAATATATATTTTTTAAACAATTGACCAATGGACTCTAGTTCCTTATTAACAGAATTCTATTAATAATTGTTAGAGAATGGAGAATACAACGAAAACTTTTTGGACAATATTGACAAGTCGGCCAGCCACAGTGGGGTTCATCATTGTTTCAGCGTGAATTCAAAGTGCGACCGTATTATTGCAGTATGTGCTCCTCCGCAGCACGACTTAATTAATAATACACGCAGGGTCCCCGCGGGGCGGTCGGGGTGAGGTAGTGGAAGGTGGCGGTAGTGGCGGGAGGGGGGTGACTTGTGCAAATTGGCGACAGACAATGCTTGTACATTAAATATATATAGCGCTTCGGAGACATCCTGAATGGACACCGTCTTGATCCGCCCTTTGCGCCCTGACAATGGCCGCCAGCCAAGGGTTCTGTAGCAAAAAACCTTCACGAAACTGCGTAGGATCCATTCGTACGACGGAAGAAAAATGATGCCTTGAGATAAATATGTATAATATTCAATAATTACGCTCATACCGTGACATTATTTTTTTTAACTTAGCTTTTATACCGAGACGCAAAAACGTGCATAACACAACCACGAAATGATTTTTTTTTAAGTAACGTTGCATTGAGGAAAAAAAATTCAATTACTTTCCACGAGATCCAGGATTTAACTATTCGAAAAACATTAATAAGATTATTTACTTTGATAATAAAAAAAATAATCGCGCTCAGTGATTTCGCGGTATGAGCGTTAAACGAGGTTGTATTCGAGTATATTCGAAAAATTCTTTATAATAACAAAATACTGTACCTGTCTAAATATTAATTTCCACGTTCATATATTTAAAACATTTTATTCATAATGTAACACATCCTCTATTACAAAATTTGTTTCGTCAATGTAAAAAATTCCCTAACTCACCTAAGTTATAACCCGGGTTTGTTCATGATTCAATTATTTAGTCAAATATCTGGTCGGTGATTTGGACACATTGTTTGGAACTGAATTATCCAGATCCGCTGATCATAACCTCTTAATTTAATCAGGTCCTCTAAACTTCACGGTGCGCATTGTCTGGAACGTTTCTGTATAATATATTCCACCCGGGCAAGTTGCACCAAGTTTTCATCATACTGGTCGCGGTGGATTTCATTGAAAAAACTACGAATACTTTCAGCATGCCGTTCATAATTGCACAGAGAAAATAATTATGATTAAAAAGTTGATTTTGTTTATTCGTTGTTCTTATTTTCTAAATCTTAAAAACCATTTCAGATTAGTCAGCATTGAACGAAAACACTAAAAGTCAAATTTGACACCATGGGCGCATTAATACCCACGAGCACAGAACAAGGCTTACCGAAACGTTCCGAGTTCCGAGTCGATAGTATTAGTGTCAATAAACTGTTGTATTATATTGAATAAGTCTAAAGTATTTTGTTTTTAAGAGATTCATCCACTATGTATATTTAATACTTCATTTTATTTATTTGCTATCGGTTTCGAGACATCCGTGTCATTCACCGGCGTTCTTAAAAAAACTAGCGAATGACATTGATGTGTCGAAACCGGTAGCAAATAAATAAAATTAAGTAACAAATATGCATAGCGGAGAAAACACTTCAAAACAAAATGTTTAGAATTTATTACATAATTAATGACCAAGAAATAGAAAAAAAGCCTAAAGTAATTCAACTAACCCTTATCTGTGGAATCATCTTTTTTTATAACGTTTTAATGCACGGGAAACTATAATTATTGTTTTATTCCTTAAAATCTTCGAATTATCACTCGCTGCCAGTCAATACATTTCTCGAATGCATGTACCCGCTTGGTGCCAAATGTAGGTTCTCGCGTGGTTTCTTCCAGCAAACGAAATTGTAGGCAAATGTGGCTATTATGGCACGTCTATTTATTCGGACGTCAGTGGATACGAGCGTTTTGCAATAGAATTAGATCTGAGTGTAAAGTGACTGACAGTGAAGGGCGTATTATGACTATTATTACGTTTTGTAATACGAAGATAAGTTTGAACGTAAAACTTGAACCATCGGATATCTAATTCAATAAACTCATAAAGTTTTCATGTCTCCATTGATTTTTATGAACCTTTATTTCACTTTACCCTTCACATTCTATTCATCGACTAAGGAACGGATAAAGCCAATCTAGTACATAATATTACGGCAATACGTATCTATTCGTTTGCCTATTGTTAATGGTCCAGTGAAATGGTTGGATTCGGAGTTCGCTGAAATAGAAACCTCGCCGGGAAAGCCGTTTTTATTTCGGAATAATAAACCATTTCTGTTACGTCGTTTCATCCTCCTCCGGATAATGATGCTAACCCGGCGAATAATGCGAATGGATATTTGCTTATTTCCTTTCCGTGTTATATTTCGTTACAAAATTAGGTTAATCTATGCTCCAATGAGAAGTGGATGAGTCTGACGTTATATTATATTAGTAAGAGACGAGTTTCTGTTAAAATTATCATGAAACTTTGAACGTTTTTGAAACAAACCATAAGCTTCTGATCCAATAAAATGATCAATTCTTTGAACTTATTTGAATACTTTTATAACATCATAATTGATGGCATTATATTTTTTAAATTAACTTAAGGCTAAACAAAACATAATATGCGTTCACAGATTGCGCTAATTTACATATGTTGGAAAAATAAAATAAAATAAAAACACTTTTAGAACATAATGCTTTTAAATATATATTGAAATTAATTGTTTGTTGGCGAGTATACAAACTAGTGGTGGGCGAAGCGGCTCGGTTTAGTGAACCGGATCACTAAATCAGCTCTTTGTAGTGTACCGGTTCTGTGATCCGGCTCAGTTGGACGACGGTTCGCGTCCCCCCGCACCATGCCCTCACCATCGCTCCCTTGGCCATCCTAAAGACGTCCGTAACACGCTCTTACACGATACTTTTTTCATCCAGTTTTCATGTGGATTGTCTTTACAGAGAGCTGATTTAGTGATCCGGCTCACTAAACCGAGCCGCTTCGCCCACCACTAATACACATGGAGTACGAATGTAATAAGTTGTTATTAAAGATTTAAAGCTAAAGTCCTTCAAGGAATTTATAAAAATACAATACGTAATTGTAAACCTAACATATATAGTATTTCTATAAGTTTCGTGTACCTGAGCTTTAAACTTAAAATAAAAACTTATTCCATTTAATAGTCTGTATATACATCCGCCAACAAAGAATTCAACTCAAATTTTAAAAGCATTAACTGCTAAATGTGTTTTTTTCTAAAATATTTGAATTAACGCCATCTATTAGGTTTCGTTAAACCTTAAACATTTATATTAAGTTGGGCATGGAACAGAACCGTAACTACGACCGAGCCAACGGGGCAGTGCCTCAGGGTGCCCCGAGCGAGGACAAAACACATAGTAAGAGGGCGGACATTTTTTTATATTATTAACAGTATTATTATTTACTGTTACCACTGCATAAACATATTAGTTTATTCATTTAACAGTATTTCCTAAAAAACTGTGGCTGTTTTTCCTTGCCAACCTTATAAAACATTATCTCTGCAAGAACTGTTGATATTTGATCACAGCTCACTTACGTCATGTTATCCTGATATACTCGTATGTACAGCACTAGTGCAAAATCCGCGAGCCTTGTTGTATGGTCCATTTGGCTAAATAAAATATCTGGAAGTTTGCGGCATTTCTAGTGAACAAAAAAGAAGAGCCGAACTTTTCAATAACAGCGGGGGGACAAAATCGTTAAATATTTAAGAAAATATGTGAAAAGGGTATGGGAGTAGCAATGGAATATAATCTGAATTTTCACTACGAAACAAAATGTTGAGAAATTCGGTGTATGGGACAACTTTGCAGACCAAAAAACATTATTTAATCCATACTCAATAAAGTCCGTATCTCAAAGCTGATAGTCCAAAAATCACATTTGCAAAATTGTTGAGCTGAAGGATTTCAAGTTTTACTTTGCTTTTAAATATTACTGGACTACCGATGTTTTACACTAGGCTATTTTAGAAATGCTATATCGGAGGACTACAACCCGTTTGATCCACTACCGGAGTACACAAATACATTAAAACGTGCGCTCTTTAAAATGATTTTCCTATAGTGTCTATGATAATGAACATTATAATATTATAATGTTGTTAATTAATTCCACCCTAAACGAGTATTAGAATAAAAGGTTGGTCGTGATACCCCTTAGGGAGGGACCTTATCGAATGGAACACTATCATCACCTTCGTCATCATCATCATCATCATCGTTATTATCATCATCTTCGTCATCTTCATCATCATCATCGTCATTATCATTACCTTCGTCATCGTCATCTTCATCATCATCTTCATTATCATCATCATCATCATCACCATCACAATCAAGTTAACCATTAGCAAAAATACATCTCTCGATGAAAGATGAAGTTCTGTGGATAAGAATAGTAGTAGTGACATCATCATGCAGTTTCGATCTACTTTATATGAAGGATGAAATTCGATAAGTCAGCGTAATGTTTCTTTCACAAAATGCAATCGATAAGGTTATTATTATCAATTCCTCCGGAAATCCATCGAGTCACGCAGACAACACGTGCCCAATCTCTCCGAACGACGTGAGATAATCACACAAAGCCTTATTCAAATATTGCAATTTTATTCTACGGAAAACGCATCCCACTACTTGCCGCAACACAACACGTTATACCTAACCACAACTGATGTTTTTATATCTCACTATATGTCACTTCTGAATTATAATAATATATATTCTCTGACTATTGAATTTCCCCACCTTCACCCTTCCCTTCTCCTTCCCCTCCCAAATACCTTCAACCTCACAACATTCCCCAATTGGGGATGCCATAGTCGCACTGGCTCCAGACGGTTAAGACCAGATTGGACTCTTGTTCAGTATTCATATAAAAAAGTAAAACAATTTTAATGAGTAAGTATATCCGATTCGATGTTGCATTAAGAATTAAGTTCGTAATAATTGTATTAATTGATGCATTAAAAACTCTACAAAAAAAACATATATATAATTGTATATACATATTGGAGAGCGTGAGTCTCTATGTTCCTGGATAACTTCATTATGGATTATTCTATCTCTATATGACCAACAATGGTTCTCCCGGTGGGGAGGTTGCGCCTGAATCAAATCTCTACTACCATCGAGATATTTTACATCAGTGAGGAGAGATTCAAAAGAAAATCCTACTGATTCTTGAACGAATCTCTCCTCATTGACACGATCTTCATCACTATTTGATTTTTTTTCTCATTTGTTCATTTTCCGTACCTTAAATATTTTTAAATCTTTTTCCTTGCATTATTAGTTACATGTACTTTCCTGTTTCTATTAAATCTTATCGGTGTAGAGTTGAAAAGGAAATTTAAAAAAAAAGTTATATTTTTATATACATATATTTAGAAGGCTTTCTTCTTGTCTCTCTGATGATCGCCCATTCCATTCAAAGTCTTCCATATATCCCTCAGCTTATCGTGAGATCATCGCTAAATCTCTAGTGTTGTCTGTCTTGTGGCGGAATGTTAGATTGACACAGAGATTTTTTTTTGGAAATCGACCGTTTTTTTATCGATTTTGATATTCCATTAAATTGTTTGAATGAAGTAAAAAAAAATTATTTCAGGTCATGTTATAAATATTGAAAGAATTATATGTTAAACAAGCAATGTAGGTAATTACCTAGACTTGCGATATTTTATTGAATTGTATTAAACACAAAATGCATGAAATAAATGACAAAATTGCTATATTCCTGAAAATTAGATGATACATTCATCTTGGCAATAGAAATGAAATTCCACAGAGTCCGCCTAAATTAAAGTTGTGGAACACCCCTTTAGGGGGAGGTGAAGGGGGGATTTTATGAAAAATACATTCTTCACAACTAGGTCAAGTGAGGTATCGTTTACTATAGTTTCATCGGTGATAAACCGAATGACATCACTTCTTAATCGATATAATTAATTATTATTATAAACAATAATTATTAGTCCAAACACTCATCCAAATTGAAAAAACCTTCCGAGCAAAGATAAATGTCGCCGGCAGGACTCGAACCCACACCCTTCTAATATCCGGTCAGATGCTCTACCGTTGAGCTACGTCGGCTTATTGCAAACCCGCCAAGTTAATCAATATATACTAGTGTTTCATTCAATAATTACTATTTTTTATTATATTTCACCTGTAAACAACCAACTTTATTGGTATGAGGAAGGCTTCTAACTGCTAAATCCCTCAATAGGTGGTGTCGAGACAAATTATGTCTACATTTATTGGTGAAAAATGTTTTTGACTTGTCAAATATTTATTAATTGATTGATAAACTAAAGTTTTTAAGACAAGATTTTTGTGCACAGCGCAGAGTAACAATTATTTTTATAAACAATAATTATTAGTCCAAACACTCATCCAAATTGAAAAAACCTTCCGAGCAAAGATAAATGTCACCGGCAGGACTCGAACCCACACCCTTCTAATATCCGGTCAGATGCTCTATTGCATTATTTTAATTTTTTTTATTAAAAACCTTCCGTATTTCACCAAATATTAATTCTATCGACTAGGAGTGATGTCATTCAATTCAGCACTGATAAAACCATAGTAAATGATACCTCACTCGACCTCGCTGTGAAACATGATTTTTTACAAAAAATCCTCCTCTCCCCCTCTCCTTAGAGGGGGGTTCTACCACTTTAATTTGGGCGGACTCTGCAGATCGTCAATTCAATTCCTAAGATCAATGTATGACCAAAGTTTCGTAAATGTAGCAATTTTGTTATTTATAAAGTAATTATTTAAAAATGTAAAAAAATATTGTTA
Organism: Halesus radiatus; assembly: GCA_022606495.2. Lineage (NCBI taxonomy): Eukaryota > Metazoa > Arthropoda > Insecta > Trichoptera > Limnephilidae > Halesus > Halesus radiatus. The sequence continues at coordinate 11,137 of JAHDVE020003614.1, read as the reverse complement.
AATTTAAAATATTAAATTTATATTAGAAATGTAAAGAATAAATTATTTTTATAATCAATGTGTATAAATAAAATCAAGAAAATAACACAATGTATAAGCAACAAAACAATAATAGTTATTATTACTAAAATTCATATTAATTGGATTCTAAATATGGTTAGTAATGAGAATATAAATTTAAGAGAGCAATAAAAAAATAAAAATATTGTTTTTAATAATATTGTATATCTATTAACACTTTTTTATAATATCTAAGATTTCAAATTTATCTAATTGTAAACCAATTATATTCGTACATGATATTTTTGAATCTTTATTTATGTCAAAGGAATGATTTGTTTCCGAAATATGGTTGGCAAATGGAGAATAATCATTATGACTTAAATACCTTAGATGCTTTGTTTTTTTTTTTATTTATTTAATGTAAATCAAATTTAATAATGTTATTATTAAGTTCCGCAAGTATTTTTTCAAACTGTTTGAATATGGCCTTAAACCCCGAAACAGCTGTCACAATAATAAAAACTAAAAATACTTGCAGAACTAAATAATAACATTATTAAATTTGATTTACATTCAATATTTAAAAAAATACATGCAGTTCTACGAATTAAACACAAAAACAATTAATACCTTTGGTGTTATTTATTTATTCGGTCGCACCTCATTTTTTGTAACCTCTTTGTGAAATATGACTTCAACTAGGAGAAATATATTATCACGGAGATGCGCATGGAGACAGGGAAGGTTTCAGTGAATACCTAGATATTCAAAACATATCGTATTCCGTTCCCAAGAATAGAGTGTAAAAGGAATTTGCATTTTTTTTTCTGCATTTCATTTCTCATTCCCACCTGCGTTGGCATTTTCCCCATCCATCCATAATAATACTATTTCTTATTGTTAAGGATGGTATATGAAATCAATTTAAGAATTTTGATTTATCATTACAGTTTCATAACACGGTTAAGCAATGCAGTTTAGTAATGTTGTTTAACAAAGCCTAGAATAAACCTTGAATTTAGTAATGCTATTTTACTGTCGAAGATAGCAATCACTTTATGGCTTGACATTATACTTTATGAAAAACGGTATTTTTTTTAAACCGCTTTATTGTGATGAACGTACCTTGTTTTAATCCACTTCATTAAATGTATATATTTATAGACCTCTTTTGGTTATTCTTAACCTTCTTCAGGATCGTTAACAAAAAAATAGTTTATATGATGGTCCTGAAGAAGGTTAATATTAACCGAAACCCGTCGACAAATGCGTACATTTAATAAAGCGGATTAAAACAAGGAACTTTTATCATTAAAATCTATTTTATAACACACGCATATGATAGTACCCTATCTACCTACAATAAATAATAATAATAGTTCTTTATTCTAGAAGGTATGCAGGGGTAGTGCAAAACAATATGTTCCATGAGTGAAAATAATACAAACAAAGAAATAACAATATGTACGTTAAATAAGAAGAAGGTAAAAAAAAGAATAATACAGAAAAAGATTACTTATGCAAAATAAGTTCATTCACCAATAGAGAAAAAAAATGAATAAGTTTATGGTGGATATTTGACGGTCTCCCGTCTCCAAAGGGCCATGAAGCGAGACTCCATCCACGCAGCCGTGGCAGTAATGATGGTATTCTTGGATTGACGTATTCTGCACCATAGGCTTCCCATACGGTGGCGGAGAAGTGCCCTGAAAGAGTGCACTGGTCCTTCCGGGAACGTTTTTGTAGCGCAGTAGTATCTTGGTAGACGGAATAGTTAGCGATATGCATTATTGTAGGTGACTTTTATCGTCTGCCGTGCAGTGTAATGCACCCACAATTCTGACGTATACAAAGATGTGCAGAATGTATTGAACAGTATTCTTTTGGCGTTTGCGCTGCAAAGGTGAAAATGCCTTGACAGCATACCTGCTCTAGCGGGTATCCCTCTTCTTTGTCTCTCCATATCCTCAATATCCGTCAGGTCATCTGTGATAATATGTCCCAAGTATTTGACGCTACGAACAACTTCCATTTTCCTTCCATCTAGCCACACTCAGAGTTTTTGCATGATTTCGTTTTTACATTTGAAAACCATAACGATTGATATGGACGTATTATATGCAAAGTTGTGGTTTTTTGCAAAATCTTTACATACGCGGAGTAGTTTCTTTAGTGCGCTAAGTGATGGTGCAAAAAAAAAACATGTCATCTTCGTAATTAATATTATTTTCACATACTTCTTGAACATGACAACCGACTTTTGTGTCATTAAGTCTTTGAATTAATTCATCAGTGTCGACATTAAAGAGAAATGGAGACATGCTTCCTCCTTGACTTACGCCACTTTTCAAATTAAATGGGTTGGAAAACTCTCCAGACCATTTCACTACATTTTCATGATACTTATGCCAAATTGAAAGAATCACTATTATATCTTCCGAAACTGCTCTTTTCCATAGTTTTTCCTAGAGTTTATTGTGATATACACGATCAAACGCTTTGCTTAGATCTAGAAAACAGGTATAAATTGGCGTTTTCCTTAGTTTATAATAGCCGATGGTTTGTTTTAATAGATATATTGAGAATTGATGTTGACAATGGAGGTTTAAATCCAAATTGATTATCCTCTGTCTTTAGATGGTCTGTTACGACTGTCAATATTTATTTTTTCAAATAATCGCGTCACGGCGGTCGAGAGTGAAATTGGTGGGTAATTATTGATCACGGATGGATCAAGTTTAATTGATTTAATTATGTGAATAATTACCGTCTTCATCATTTCATCCGGAACGTGCCTGTGACGCACAATATTTGAAAATAGTCTGCGCTAGGATAATATTAATCGCTTATCCGGCGTACTTAATGTGTTCAAGAGCTATTGAGTCATGTCCTGTAGTTTTCTCTGTTGCCATATTTCTTACAGCTTTTTCTACCATATGCGGAGAAATGCCGGTAGTATTGTCTTCTGTTTTCAAACTAAAATTTATATTTAGATATTTATTTATAAATATAAATTTAAATTAACAAAATTTTAAATAAAGAAAATACTTGACATTTAAGTCAATAAAACCAAGTGCTAATCACACTGTGTCAAATTGAAACAAACTTGTTTGTTTTTTTAATCATTGAAGATTATATTTAAAAATCTTAAATGACTACGAAACAGAAAAAAAACAGAGAAAATAAAAAGGTATCGGTCCCATCTGGGAATCAAACAAAGGAACTTTGTCTTACCAGGACTCTCTAGCAGCTGAGCTAATGATACCTTTTTAATTTCCATCATTTTTACCAATATCTTAACTCAATTTTTAAAAATGTCAAAATCATCTTCATATGGCAGCTTTGCATGACTTCTATTTTTAATATCTGTGTTTTATAGTAAAAATAATAATTAATTCCCATATTCTAGGGTGCTTTCTTTTTACATGATTACAAGGTTCTACCCGGATTTTATTTGCAATCTAGATAATGTCTCGGATCCGGTTTTTATTTATATGTGACATCTATTGACTTTACCGTCAACCTAGAATGAATATCCAATTTGTTTCGATAACTTATTAAAGGTTATATACCTCACCGTTCATATTTCATTTGAAATTTGTTAATAATGTCGTTCTTTAATTTAAAAAAAAAAATTACAGTAACTCCACACAGGAGGTCCTTAAGGAAATAATTTCTCTAAAGGCCTATATCATCTTTGGGGGTGCTGAATAGAAAGGAGTGAACCTCCTGGAGAGACCAATGCTGTAGGATGGAGGATACATAGAGGCCGGTAGATTATTCCACAGCCGAGCTGTCGAACACATGAACGAGTCATAGAAGAGTCAAGAGTCCGTTCTCATGTGACAAATGTCAACCGTGTGTAAATGTTGGGCGTGTTTTTAGCGTGTTTCCCGACTGTGCACCGGTGCCGAAGGGATCAATGACGATATGTTCCTCAGGGCATATAAAATTAAAATACCGGTAGAACAACGACAGCATTACCACCTAACGTCTGTGCTCCAAAGATAGCAATGATAAAACATATTACAATTAGGGACATGAACTTCAATAAGTTAAATTTGTTCAATTTATTTTAATGACTATTCGAAGTTTATAAACCTCATTGCAATATTTGATCATTGAAGAAGATAATACTAAACAATCCTAAATGAAACACGAAACCGAAAAAAAAACATAAAATAAAAAGGTATCAGTTCCAAGATGCGACCGATACTTTTTTATGTGACTTTTTCGGTGTCGCGTTTCATTTACGATTGGTTAATATTATCTTCTTCAATGATTAGAATTTTTTTTGTGATTCGGTTATGAGTTAATCTACTACAAAGTTTTACCATTACTTTTGTGTAATTTTATAATACATGCACATGTGTTTTAACTAGGAATTTACATTACATTTAATTTTGATTATTCTTAAAATAGAAGGCAGACACCATACAAATTTAGCAAAAAAAAACATTATTGTTCCATTTTAAATCGATAATTTTTTTTAATTTATTTTAATTAACATTTTATCATTTCAGACGTTCGATCAAGAATATCACGTTTGAAATATTTAATCATATTACTTGTATCTATTTTTTTTTTGGCGACAATTGCGTTTTGGTTATAAATTTTAATTTTCCTAGCAAAACATTATATCGTCATAAGGTTTTATAAGACAAGATTTTTTTTTCTGGAATTACCTTTTTGGAAGTTATGCTTGAACCGTCTTACTTATTAGATTCTTGCGAGCCGGTACTTCGTTGGTATAGTTCAGCCGCCTTTAAGCCAAGGCCGTTTAAACAATGCGTACGCCGTGGTAATAAGTCAAGTTTTTTCACTATTCTGACCTTGAGATGAGATAAAGATTATTCTATTTCTATTGATGGTTCTAATATATAAGTCTACTCTAAAATTAGTTCCACATACGCGTTTTCAATAAAGACTACATGATACAGCACTTTGTTTTGGCTATACTTTTTTTCCAAATAATTACTCTCTGCATTCGGGAAACAAATAGTTGATGAATAAAGATTTTCTATGGAAAAATAATGTAGGATTTATTTTTTTTTTAAACTGCAATGGTACGAAAATAAAAGGCGTTAATGTTTAATGGACATCAGTGCAACAGAAGAGCGATTTAAAAAACTAGTGAACAGCTATTTTAGATTATTTCGCAGTGAACCTAGTGAATACTGAACACCACGCCAGGCGTTGGACGAAATCCAATGAAAATAAATAATCAAGTCTAGTTTTTCACTACAGGGTTTAGCGTAATTGAAAAAAGCAACGTTCATTCTATTAGGTCTATTTTGAATTCAGCTCGGAGTAGATTAATTCCCGAAGCCAATTAACGAGCACTTGCTAATTAACTAATTGTAATAATTCTCTGAGAGAACAGCTGGTAATATAAACTTTTCTTGCTCTATAAATTATCAATGAACTAGTTTAGTTACGTTCAATATGGTTTATACCCAGTTTCATAACCCTCTTTTTCGTTGTCATAATTTATTTTTTGTTTTTAAGATAAAAATAATAATTTATTGGTGTCGTCTTATTTTGTGATTGATAAATTGATATTTAAACGCAATGGAAAATTCGACATGACATAAATTTGTCGGCCATTTTCAAGGCCATTGATCGTACGTTATAGTCTCTAAAAATTATTGTGATTTTTGAGAAGAGCGTAAGTACTTATATTATGATAAAAACGTATGACGGGTGAGGATGTATAGTTTAGTTTTTTTTTTAGAGAAAGATTCAATCAGATTTTCTGCTTAATGGTCAAGATGACTTAAAAATCAAAGATATTCTAAACTCGCAATTTTATTTCAGCATAGTTGTGTGGTTTGTAACCGGCCATGTCATGTAATTATTGACTATCATTAACTATATATTAATTAATGACCGGTCAGTGGCTGAATAGGCATCGCGTTTGGGTCCCACCCAGGCGTTGTGAGTTCAATTCCTTGCCTTGCTAAGTCCTCCATTACGACACAAGCAACATCTTCCGCTTACTGTGATGGTAGTAGATTTTCAAATACTGTCAAGTTTTTCGTAACCGGGGAATATTGGTCTTTCTTTAAAAAAAAATTACTGTAGTAAGTATGTACAGATATTGCATAGATTTCTGTATTTTGCAACTAAGTTTTGTATGAAAAGGGGTGATTAGACACCATTTGAAAATATATTAACAATAACAATAATTATTAGTAGGTATTTCTTTCTATTTGCGTTCATAAAAGTATATTATAGAATGTAGAAATCTGTCCACTGAACGCTGGCGACTCGCTTCCTCGTGCCCGGGTACGTCGACACAATCTCGCGTACTGTCGAGCAAGTCGCACAAATCTGTATTTGATCTCGCCCGTGGAAAGAAGGGCTGGTTATCTAAATTCGGTGGACGATCACATTGACTAACCGAACTGAAGTTACTGAATCGTTAAACATCGTTTTGTATTATTTTTTTCTTATTTTTACATCGCAACAGCAGTACATTATTTATACAGCTTTAGATTGAACAAATCTCTCAAATGTTGATTCATACCATTTTCATATTGGTGGGTGGATTTTTTTAAAATATTTTTTTTTGTATTTATATTTATTTATGAAGGTTATTGCTCCTCAACATTCGTTTTACTAAAAGCATTATATTTTGGAAGGAAGCAATCACCTTTTGGCTAGAAATTATACTTTATTAGGATGCATACATTACGTCAACTAGTTTCTGTTATATCTTAACCCTCTTTAGGATTCTGGAAAATATTATTATAAAACGTATAATGAGTTTGTAATAATAAAATTTAGATCGCTTATGGTAAAAGATTGGTAAATAAATTTTTATTTTCTTTCATCGATTTATTTATTTATAAAGTACATCATATTTAATGAACACATTTACATAGAGTAGATACATTAAATCATCATACTAGGCGGCTGCCTGATTCATGGTGACCAATGGAGTATAGTTCCTTTGTATGAAGTCTAGTTTAACCATATGAATTTAGTATATTAACATGCTGAAAATTGGAAATAAATAATAGAAGGTAGAAGACAGAAAGGATAAAAAGACATATAAGCATTAGATTATAAAAATATACATCACTTTTTTAAATATTTTTTTATGTGTACATACTCGTACATTCACATATATGAAAATAGGTGCATACACACGTAAACATATACACACATATATATGCATACAAAAACTTTTTTTTTTTAAATTGTGTTTTGGTAATGTTATGAGAAAATTAAAATATATGCCCACATTTTGAATTAAGCAAAGGAAAATTAATACTTTTTTTAAACTTTATGATTTAGTTGTATTTTGATAATTTAAATGGATAAGGTGAAAATGAACTTTGGAAAACAATCAACAATACGGTATTGAACCCTTGACCTTGTAATGATCTTAAAACTTTTCAATGGTGATCGTCAGTACTACCATATTTTTATTAATAAAGCTACTTGATTACCTTTTGATTCTGGCACATATTAACATAACAAGATTCGTATTGATCACGTTCAATTAATGGTTAAATATTTTCAAGGAACGACAGTAAATTAGCATTTACTAACAAGAAAACTAAAACGAAACTTTGGGTGCCCACCTAATAATGAACAAATATACTGACAAGATGTTAAAATCAAAAAACGAATAAAAAATACTAATGGATGTCTATGTAGTTGGTAAAGATAATTTATAAAAAATTGTTTCTAATAAAACATGTAGGTGGGTACACCCTTGTGAAATGAAATGCATGAACCATATTTCACAATAAATCAAATAAGTTAAGTAATATAAGGTGGCTTTTACAATAAATATAAGATAATCACTTGTTTGAGTCGAGCACAGACGTCTTTTATCTTCCTTCTCTGCTCGTGCGGATATGATTTTTGAGGGAAAGCTAATACATCTGGAGTCATTTTGGGGGAAGAAAAGGGCATCAGAATATAGGGACGATTCTCCCCTAAATACAATCTCGGCGCATTCCGACCTTCTGCTCCCAAGTGATAGATGTTGCTATACAGATCGCATTACTTGCTAATTTGATATCGCGTACCTACTTCAATCTGGAGAAAGGAAAAAATATCCTTAAACTACGAAATAATGGAATTTGCTGCCCTTTAAGTGTTTTTTATTGTAATATTTGATAAAAATGCTTGGAATTTTATAATTCACAAGACTTAATGGTGCTTTTTGCGGAAAGCAGTTTTTCTTTTAAATTTTTCTCCAACTTGACGACATTCAGTAATGCTTAAACAAATTATTTTCTATAATTAATTACAGTTTCAGGAGTACAATATTATACAAGTATTATATTATATAAATCACTGACATAATTCCTACCGAACTAATCAATTCGACATACATATAAATGAGAACTCATGTAGTGCCTGCGTGTGCGTAATATAGATAATTGACTGTTGTCTTCTGTATACTTGGCTTATTACTGTATTTTTTTTCTTCATTCCTATGTTTAAATATTAAGATATGCTACTATGTAAAACTCAACGTAGAAGCCATACGAGTTAAATAAATAATTAATTTACTTTCCACGGTGTCGTTTAGAGGGTGAACATAGACGATTGTTTAAAAACAATATTAGTTTAAGTAAGATATGAAATGGAAATGATAGCAAAGATATATTCCCGTTTAATATTTTATTAAAATATTTATATTGATTAAAGTTAATTAATTTGGAATCATGGTTGTTCAATAGTGTAGAAAAAGGTGAGTAGTTACATAACATTATTTTTTGTAATATAAAAGAATAAATTGGTTCTTTGGTATTTGTTTTTTATAGAATATTGTTTCTTTCGTTCAAAGTTTGTTGTTTTTTCAGTGAAAAGCGAGGTGGCGTTAAAGATAAGAAAACAAAAGTTGTTCAAAAGACTACCAAGATCTTTTGTTATTTTCCTGACTTGAAAATCTACTAAAGGCTACAAAAATCTGAATCGAAACTCGAGTTCATGAATTTCTTTTTAGTAACTGTTCAACTTAAGACGAGCTACGATAAGACTTTGAAAAGTGTTCCCGGTATCATGTCAAGTATGAAGACATTCTGTAATGACGTAATTGTCTTCTTGCAGTGATAAATATTGTGATTAGTCTTTTAAATAAGGTTTCATTTACAATGTCAAATGGATTACACTTTGAAGAGGGAATTGGAAATTATATAAATAGCCGATTCTGGAAGCAGAACCTCACGTCGGTATCTCTCTGAATAGTTTTGTAATTAACTGGAATTACTGTCACCCTCGATAGGTATAGCCAAGTTTTCTGAATCTAAATAACTATTCATGAAACAGTTAATGAAAAAATAATGAGAAAATTAACTAATACCAGAGTCACTGCACAGTAATAATTTGATTGAATCCCGCCATAAATTACTACTTTATTTATTTTGTTCAAGTTTAATTTGTATAACGTCATTTAAATTTAAAGTTTTTTAAATTTTCAAAGTACGATGAAAATGTGGCTCTAGGTAATTATTTATAGGTGTAACAGCTGTTTTGCCTTCCGAGTTTGTTTTCCGATTTAAAAAAAAAATTAATTATTAAAATTTTGAAAACTTTTAATTTACATGAAAAACCTATGAAAAAAGAAATGTTTGATTTTGAGTCGTGAAGAAAGTGCAGAAAATGTTTTTTTTTCAATGGAAAGTTTACCTACTTTTTTTCTCTAGGTATTAAATGAATGGTCCCAAAAAAAAACGTTTGTAAAAAACGTCCTCCGTGGAAAAATCCGTTATTTGTGGAAAAATGTAGTTTTAGAAAAGCAAACCCATACCTATATGAAAAACCGGACGAGTCGAGAAATTTCAATAAAAAGATACAAGTATTTTCTTATACAACATCTCTTTCGACCTTAAAAGTTCCAAATAAAATCTGTTTTCCTCGCGAAAATCGTAAATAATGTCCGCTAGCCCCTGATTGTTATTTGGTATTCAAAGCAAATGTAAACGCTCGTGTAACTCAAACGTAATTTTTTTTATTTACTGTATCCTTCTCCAGTCACTTTGTTTTACTCGGCTTGTCAGCTAGGAATTTATTTTTTCTTCAATATGTAACGTACACAATCTTGTATAGAAATGATACAACTCTTGATTTTTTGTGATCCCGATGGGCTGGTCACATTTCTAACTCTAATTTGATACTACTCCCAGAGGGACGAAAAAAATCTACCCTTGCGAATAACCTTCGTCAGTCCTGTATGGCGGGGGAGGGCTGTGTGTAGTTTTCTGGCAAAAACTATTTTGATTAATTGAAACACCGAATCTGCCGTTTCTTGCTTTTGATTTTTCACAGTGACTCGAATGTTTTTCCTTTATTCCCCGTGTCTGCACTTTTAGTGGTTTTTTTTTTAATTTTCAATACATTTTTCACAATTTATGTAAAATACAAATAAATTATATTTCCGCTAGTTCCTCGTGCCGGTGGAACTTTGGCGTTCCCGTTTTGGGTAATTCTATGAAGCTAATGGAAGTGAGAGAGGAGGATGAGAAGGGATGTTAAAAAGTGTCTATATATTATTTGAATCCACGTTTCATACTGAATGGTAATTCCCATGGAAATATCGTGAACGTATGTTTCTTTCGAATTGTTAAACTTTTATGGTATTGCAAGTTGTAAAAATAAAAATTATTTTTATAAACAATAATTATTAGCCTGAAACACTAGAAAAGACAAATGTCGCCGACAGGACTCGAACCTGCACTCTTCTGATTGCCGGCGACATTTATCTTTTCTCGGAAGGTTTATTCAATTTGGATGAGTGTTTCAGGCTAATAATTATTGTTTATAAAAATAATTGTTACCCTTTGCGCTATGCACAAAAATCTTGTCTTAAAAACTTTAGTTTATCAATTAATAAAAGAATAAAACGCTCTTCTCTCCCAGGGCTATTCTGAGTGTCTTCCACTCGACTCGGAACGATGTACAAAATATTATAAATGACTTTATTAAATTCTATTTGTGATATATTAAATTTATCACAAATATTTGTTGTGTTTTTTTTCCCTAGATTCAGATCGAATGGGCTTACCACTGAGCCACGGAGATCACCTTTGTTTCTTTATTTGTTTTACATTCAGCGTAGTGGCTCGCCAGGTTTCTGGTTTTTCTTCGGACACTTCTGTTTTGAAATCAA